>CATQJA010000158.1:0-258626 GCA_958295435.1 Mesorhabditis spiculigera
TCCAGATTCTCGAACAAACTGTGGAATATGGCGACCTATGTGGACATCATTTCCAAAGCAGCCCCCCAAGGTGATAACGCGGTCGATTTGGATGATTGCCACAACGAAACGGTACTATTTACACACGTTACAATATGTTTTAATTTAGGACAAATGGCTCCTCTCTCGATATCACCGTACCCTGGATACGGTAGCCGAGTCGATCGATAGAATGGAACTCAACCAGGCATTCCAACGACTACACGAATTTCTACTCGCCGATCTCTGTGACGTGTATTTGGTACGGGTTTTCAAAGCTGTTTTCGATTTTAAGGAAATTGGGAATTTTACGGTTTTCGAAAAGTGTTTTATTTTTTATAGTTGGGTTAAATTTAGCGCGGAAAGTCGATTTTAAGACATTATTTAAATTTTTTGAAGAGGATTTAATGATCTTTTCAAGAACCCTTGAAGCGACGGTATTTTTACTTTTGGCAAAAATGCATAAAAATGTCCAAAAAAGACCAAAATTTTCGATTTCGAAGTTTTTAAAATAAATTTAGATTTAGCTGTTTAGTGATTTTAATTTTTTAAGGCATTTTCTGAATTTTTGGTGTTTTAAAGGAGCGTTGAAGTCACAAAAACCTATGGCTTTTTCAGGAGACGACAAAATCGGCGTTGAGAAGCGGGGATAAGAAGAGACTGGCGGAGATTCGAGCGACATTCAGCCATGTGATCCCTGGAGTACTGGCCCAACTGTCCGTCTTCATGCCGTTCGCTTCTGAAGTGATCTACGAACAAGCCGCTACCGTTACCCACCGCCAGTCCATACACGCCATTATTCTAAAGGTATTTTTGATTTTTCAATGATTTTTAGTAATTTTTAACCAAAATAAAGTGGAAAACTGCCAAAAATTTTTGGAAAAACGTTGAAAAACCCGAAAGTTACGTCATTTTGGATCCGAAAAAAATGGATTTTTCGACTTAAAATTCATTTCTTATTTTTCTCTGATTTATTTATATAATCGATTTTAAAACGACCTTTTTCAGTCTGACCCGACCCGCCTGGACCCGGTGGCCGAAGCGAAGATGGCGAGCACAATGGGCATCGTGAAATCCCTGCGATCCCTCCGTGAAGTATTCCAATTTGCTCGCGACAAGAAGACGCCTGGTCAGTTAGATTAATTGATTTAAACTTTAAAGTATGTTGAATTTATTTAAAATTTAAATTAATGTTTTTAAAATGTAAATTTAAAAAATTAATTTTAACATTAAATTGAATTAATTTATGTTAATTTAAGTAGTTAATTTTTATGATGTAATTTTAATCAATTTTGCACTATTTATAATAATAAAAATTACAATTTAACTATAACTTTTTTCAGGAACGCTCTTCTACGACTCAGCCCAAAATACGCCGAAAATCGTGCCAGAAGTCGTCGAATCGCTCTGCGGATTCAAGCCCGTTTTTGTGGGTTTTTCTATCGCAATTTTTACCTACTTTATTTTAGGCGGAAATCGACGCCTCGAAGAATGACATTGTCCCCTTTACCGTACCCAATCTTCCCGGGAGTTTTGCCATCAAAATACAGGTCCCAAAAAATTATTTTATGTTTTATTTGATTGTTTTAGGCAGAGAAACAGGCGAGCTACTTGGGATTGTTGAAGGAACGGCTGTCGAAGAATGATGAGAGGGTAGAGAAGCAAAGGGCTCTACTCGACCGATTCAGACAGATTGCACGCACCAATATCGCCAATGAAAAGGTACCTTAACAAAATATGAAAATAGAAATTTTTCGATTTTTCGTCACAATTTTCAAAAAAATTTGACATTTTTTGCAGTTTTCGGTTTTGAATACGGTAAAATTTACTAAGAGCCTTATTAAATTAATTAACTTGTCATTTTATTTTTTGCTGGTACTTTTGCAATATCGGGGGGAGCTTTTCCGGTTTTCTACAATTTGACAAGTGCCTGTTGCCAATGGTTTTTTGCACGCCAAAAACGTTCAAATTTTTATTTATGAATAAATACAAAAATTTCGATTTTTTCGAAAAAATTTCCAAAAAACTTGGAAATTTTTGTTAGTCTTTTGTTTTAAATATCGTAAAATTTACTCTGAAATATTAAAATTATTTCCATTAGATTACGAGGCGTTACTAGTAATAGGCAAGAAATTGCGTCCCCCGATAATGCCAACGAACCCCATATTTTTTCAATTTAGGTACGCGCCGATCGAAAAGCGAAAGACGCGAAACTCGTCCAAAACGCCGAGGCCAAGCTGCAAATCCTGGAGGAAGAAGTGAAGAAAATGAGGGCACAGCTTTATTCATAATTCTTTATCGTTTTGTTTTGCCGATTTGTTTTCTTTGAATTGTTATTAGGAATGTTACGTACGATTAGAATGTGAGAATTACTAGGAGAATTGTTTTGTTTTGATAGATATTTCCCTTCTTTTCACGTGTCTATGATATAAAAATGGAATTTCTCACTTATTATACGGGTCAGCATCTAGAATATATTTCTTTCCTTGTTTTAGCCATTCTCGTGCTAATTTTACGATGAATAAACACGTTTATACACCAAACAAAACGAGATCACGAAGCAGACTTTTTAACTTTTAGAGGGCGAATTCCCGGAAGCGCCCCATCCAGTGCTCGATCTCTTCGGCCGACAATTCTGGTGGGAATTCATCGATATCGGGCAGGACACCCCTCTCCTCGAAGGCTTTTGCGAATTTGTAGACGTGACGATACGAGGGATCAATCTAAATATAATGGTTTTAAAAAATCGAGCAAATCATACCGGATATAAGAGATCTTGATCATCAATAAACCTCCCATTCTTCGTCATTCCCCAGATCGATCGACGCTCGCCTTTCGGACGCCAGATCTACAAAAGCTCAATTCTAGGTACTTTGCAATTTTTCTGCGATTTCTAAACGTAAAAACTTTACGAATCTTCGGCTAACAAGTGCAAAAATATCGAATAGGAATACTTCCAAATTCTACTCTTTCCAAGCTTTATTCTCACCGCATCCGTCAGCAAGTCCATCTCCGTAGCGCCCTTGTTGTACTTGTTGAACTTGCTGCATTCCTCTCTCAGCTTCTCCTTCGCATCGCCGGCCAATTTTGGATTTTTCAGCGACAAACGAGATGAGATGGCCTGAAAACCATACTTTCACCCACGCAAAATAAAAAGCTCACCATCAAATTGCGGATGGCGCGCAGGGAATCGACGTTTCGTTGATAGCTACCCAGGCATCGACCACTAAATATAGTATTTTGAAGATAATTAGAATGTGCACAAACCGTCTGAAATTATATTCGCAGCGTAGAAGGTAGAAAGAGCGACCAACGGGATCGTAGTGGGCCAACAACGCTTGTCCCTAAGATCATTCATACAGGAAACTGAAAAAACGTACATCAGTGGCCCTGAGAATGAGATACATTCCCTCGTAGGTTCGATCAACCCATCCGAAATCCGAGCACACGAGGAACGGAATCGTCTTGATGACTAAAAATGTATATTTTAAGACGCTTTCCGCCTTACATGTCTCGAATTGAAAGCTAGCAGCCGGCAGATCGGTGTCGTCGCAGAACTGGATTTTCTCGATCTCATCCGTGCCGGCCACCCATCTCTAAAAACCTTTTGATAGCAGGAAATAAATGGGGGATTTCTTACCCAAATTTTTCGCCTCAGAAAGTCGAATACGGGCTGGTGATCGGTTTCGGCGCGTCCAAACTTCAAATCTTTCGCCCGAAGAGTGTTTAGCCATTCGACTTTTCCGAGATGTCGACCAATATGCAGCTTCTCCATCGAACAGAACTACCAATTGACATGAGTAGATTGTGATTATCACTAACCAAAGGGTCGGATAGACATTTGATACTCTCGGCCGGGACTAGCGGGTCGAACAGCCGACCACAACTCATTCCCGTCATTTGGAAGCTCGCTGAAAAAAATTCACATTGAAAAAGTGAAGAATTCGTACCAAAAATCGGCTTCACTTCCTCAAGTGTGGTGAGGTAAAGGCAGTAGACATGCTTCGCTTTCATATGCAAAGATTTCCAGAATTGGCTGCCGTAGGTAAATTCAGGACCGTAGAACTGAAAATTAAAAAAAATGATAATGGTCATAAAAAGCACATAAATTTTTGGATTTTTAAAGAAATACGTACCTCTCGAACGGTAGAATTTGTGAGAAGGAGTCTGAGGTGAGCTGAGAAGATAATCGCCATTTCCATGCTCTCACAGCCTTTGATCAGCACCGCAGAAGGATTGAGGTTGTAGAGAAGACGCGCCTCTTCTCTAAAAACAATTCATAACTACTTTCCGGTTCTTTTGCATTGACGGGGGGACGGAAATCTTCTTTGGATCCAATTTGCCAAAACTTTACAAATTTTGATTAAAAAAATACAAAAAATATGGCTTTTCAACCAAAAACGGCCGTTTTTGACGAAAATTTCGAATTTTTGAAAGAGTTTTTGGTATTTTTCCAGCGCAAAGATAGTTTTTTTGAACTAATAACTCTACTAAAATTGTTCCTATTAAGTTACCAGCCAATTCTAAACGCAGACGAAACATTCAGTTGCCCGATAATGCGAAAGAACCGAATTTGGAAACGTACGGAGTACAGGAAGAAGGATCCACTTTCAGCGTTGCCCATTGGAGGCGATGAGGGCCAGTTGTGAAGCCGTAACCGCCGAACAGATCCGAGCTGACGGTTGTGTAGTGTTTTGGCGTCTTTTCGATAATTTTCCACATACGAGAGGAAACACCGGCCAGTTCACTGTAATCAGTCGTGTTGAGAAATCCGAGAATTGTCTCCATCACTTTTGGCGGAAGTTTGTTCAGCATTGTTTACCTGAAAATCAGAAGTTATAAGTGGGATTTATGTAAGAGAAAGCAAAGGAAAAGCGGAAACGCCAAAAAGCACAATTCCAGTTTGTAAAAAGCTCAATTCACGGCAAAATTCGAGAAAAATTCCTTCGAGGTGCGTGTCGTTTGCGTATTTGCTGGAAAACCGAATGATTCAAGAATAACAAAGATTTATTAACGACATAACAAAATTAAAACGCAAAATAACAACAGCGAAATGAAATCCTACTATATATAAAAAAATAGTGTCTGTGTGTGTGTGTGTCTGTGTGTGCCACTTTGCATCCACTTCCGGATGTCTGTCCGGAGGATATCTCGATAGGGGATGAATTTTAAGGTATGTATGATACGTCATTAGATGCCTAATGGCCTGGAGATGACTGCACGCATATCAGGTTTAACAAAATCACCTATTTTCGACATTAAATTTAAGTTTTTGTGAAAACCTCTTTGTTAGGAACAATTAGCGTAGACCGGAAGTGGGGATTCGACTATATAAAGGGGCTAAACAGGTACTTTTTCATTTTTTGTTATCTGAATTCAGGAAAATTATGCAAAGTGAAGGATAAAACGGGGTCAGACGGGGCCAGGGTTGAAAAGTCGCGAAGCGGCTTTTCAACCCTGGTCAAAATTAAAAAGCTAATTCGGGGAAGCGCTGCTTCCAATCCTCAATTTCCTTGGCATCGGCGGGCTTGAATTCGTCGATCTCTGGCAGAACACCAGTTGTTTCAAAAGCCTTGGTGAATTTGTAGGCGTGGCGAATCGACGGGTCGACCTGGAACAATAAATACCCGACCTGGACTAACAAATACCGGATATTTATCCTCGGGAAGGAGATGATCATTGAACAATCCCCAAACCGATCGACGCTGTCGCTTCGGACGCCAGATCTAAAAACAAATAACTGAATGCCATTCCCCCTCACAGAATCGACGAGTAGATCCATCTCCGTGGCGCCCTTATTGTACTCGTTGAACTTGATGCACTCCTCCTTCAGCTTCTCCTTCGCATCGGCGGCCAATTTCGGATTTTGTGTTGATAGACGCGAAGAAAGGGACTGGAAAAAGACAGTGCATTTTGAAAGGAACACTCACCATCAAATTTCGAATGTTACGAAGGGTTTTTCCGTTTTGCTCATAACTACCGAGACATCGGCCACTAAATACAACATTTTCCAGATCATTTGTAGAATGGCACAAACCGTCTGAAATTGTATTCACATCCAATCAGATAGCAAGAGCGACCAGCATTATCGTAGTACGCCAATAGCGCTTTTCCCTACAATTTCACAACTTTTAATAAAAATGGAAAACGTACATCAGTGGCCCTGAGAATGAGATACATTCCCTCGTATGTACGATCAACCCATCCAAGATGCGAGGGCACCAGAAAAGGAATCGTCCTGATGTCTAAAAAGAAGAATTCTATGAATAAGATTTCTTTCCAACATGTCTCGAATTCAATGGCAGCAGCAGGTCCACGTCGGTCGTCGTAGAACTGGATTTTCTCGATTTCAGCCATACCGTCCAACCATTTCTGAGAGGTTACAATAATAGTAGAATCGGAAAGAACCCCACCAGAATCTTTCGCGTCAGAAAGTCGAATACGGGCTGATGGTCGGCTTCGTTGCGTCCAATCTTCAAATCTTTCGCGCGACAATGGTCTAGCCATTTCACTTGACCCAGTAGTCGACCAATATGCAGCTTTTCCATCGAGCAGATCTAAAGTTGACATTCAGAGAATAGAATAAACCGAGATGCTTTCGTTTTCGACGACTAGCATTTTGCACGATTTTATCAAGCTCAGCACCAACCACTGGATCCGACAGGAATTTGATGGTGTGCCTCGGGTTGATGTCCGTCATGAACAAGATACTACACTCGAACTCGGAGGGACGCAATCTAGCTGAAACAAAAGATCAATACCGAAGAAGTATTACCGAAAATCGGCTGCACCTCTTCGAATGTTGTGAGGGAAAAGCAGAAGAAATGCTTCACTTTCATGTTCAAAGACACCCAAAATTGGCTGCCGAATGAAAACTGTGGATCAATGAGCTGAAATATGTGTTTATGTGGCCAGGAAATACGAACCTTCTGCAATGTGGAGTTCGCGAGATAAAGCTTTATGTAGGACGAGTAGCTAATTTTCGCCGCTTTGTCATTGCCGGGGAAATTGGCCACTACTTTGGGAGGTCGAAGCTTGAAAGGGAGACTACGTCTCAAAAATTATTTGCTAAATAAATTAAAAATTAGGCATACGGAACCTCAATCTGTGTCTCCGGCTTATTTTCGTATCCAGTTGACGCGCTGAAGCCCATCATGAAGCTGACGAATGTGTAGTGTTTCGGCGTCTCTTCCACAATTTTCCACATTCGAGGGGAAACACCGGCCAGTTCTTGATAATCCTTAGAATTGAGTCTTCCGAGAATTGTCTCCATCACTTTTGGGGGAAGTTTGTTTAGCATTGTTTACCTGAAAATGAGAGATTAATTATGCTATCCTGGAAAAACAGCGAAGCAAAAGATAAGCGAAAAATTATGAACGCTTCAAGGTATTTCTTCGAGATCTGGTACCGTGAAAATCGAACAAACTAAAAATCACAAGCATCTGAAGTAGCGCCGCTTTAGCAACCGGTCAAAACGTGTTTTTCTCTGAAAAACAGGCTCGTGCATCTTGGATTTCTAACAGTTTATCAAAGAAAAGACAACCGGCGGTATAACAATGTGAGAAACGAGCAAAAAAGCAGAAAAACAACAACATAAAAAACACGCCTTTTTTGCGAATTCTAGGTATCAATTCTAAACAAACAAATCGCTATAGGCCATTGCCCAAATTCGGTTATAAAGGTCGGGTACGGGCTGGAATTCGTCGGCTTCCGGAAGCACACCCCTGGTCTCGAAGGCCTTCGTGAATTCGTAGGCATGGTTCAGCGAGCTGTCCAACTGGAAGAAATATCTCTAATTGATCTCTTACCAAAACTAACCGGATAAGTGGGACTCCGAAAAATTTGATGCAGTCCTTTCACGAATAGGGCCCACGGAAAGCGACGCTGGCTTCGTGGACGCCAAATCTGCAAAAAACGGCGGTTCTTTCGCATTATCGGGGGGAGCTTTTTCTTAGATTCCGATTTTTCTAAAATCAACAGACAAAGTTTTTTACTATTCCAAACGTCAAAACTATCCAAATTTCGATTACAAAATATTAAAAACCTATCAATTTTTGACCAAAATGTGTTCGTTTTCAGAATTTTTAGATAGTTTTCTGGTTGAAATATAATACTATTCTACGAAAAACATCATAAAAATACTTTTTATTGAGTTATTAGACATTTCTAGACTTTTACCAAAAAAGCTAGGTCCCCCGATAGCGCGAAAGAACCAAAAACACAATTTTCTAACTTTTACTAAAATTCTTTTCTTACCGCATCCGTCATCAAGTCCATTTTTCTGGCGCCCTTGTTGTAGTCGTTGAACTTGATGCACTCGTCCCTCAGCTTCTCCTTCGTCTCCACGGCCCGTCCAGGATTTCGCTTGATGAGGAGTTGCGATTTGGCCTAGAAAAACCGGACGTTTTTATCGTAACTTCTCGCATACCATTAACTCACTGATCCTCGCCAGCGCCTTTCCATTTCTCTCGTAACTTCCGATGCATCGACCGCTAGAAAATGAAAATAGCTCCGAAAAACTGATGGTGCTCACCGTCGAAAATTGTACTCGCAACCTATCAAACACATCGAGCGATTTTTCTCATCCCAGTAGAAGATCAAGGCTTGTCCCTAAAAGATATTGATTGCATTTAAAAGACAATACTCACATCACTGGCCCTGAGAATGAGCTCGATTCCCTCGTATGTCTGATCAACCCATCCCATTTCTGGGCTCAATTGCTCTGATATCTGGAATATCCATTCTTGCATATCTGAAAATCAAAAAATCATCGCTTATTTATATTGGTTACATAGTTTCGCGTCTGGAACGTTAACCCCGATGTCGAGTTGCACTTTATCGATCTCATAAACGCCTTTCATCCAGGCCTAAATAATAATCGATTGAGAAAACCGGAAATAAGCAACATACGAACACTCGAGTCGCCACGAATCCCATCAGGGAGTCCCAATCAAAAGTGGCCGGTCTGTCAAAGGTATGAACGAGCAAATCCTTTGCTGCCATAACATGGAGCAGGTCGAGCACTTGCACGTTCAATTCAATATGGACCATCTCCAACGAGATCACCTTAATGATATTCATCGAGCTAACCACAAGCAACGCACCATTTCACTGTGCAGAAACTCGACAGATTCCTCTGGTTCTTTCTTCGCATCAAGCGCAAAATTGTCGTGGATGAACTGGGTGGGCTTGAGGTGATCTGGAAAAGAATCTGAATAAAACCTAATCCCCTTACCGATAAACTCTTGAAACTTTGCAAATCCTTTCCATTCGATTGGGTTGGTGATTCGCGTCACTTTCATATTCAACGAGAACCAAAATTCATTGTCAAATGACATTGGAACGTTGTAGAACTGAAATTACACAGGTAAATACGAGATTTGCACACAAATACTTACGACTTTAATTGAAGCATTTGTAAGGAAGAGACGAAGATAGTTTGTTCGAGCAATACACTCATTCTTGTCTCTACAACCAGCCATTGGAACCGTTGGGCCATCATCTTTCATTCCCCACCTAAAAAATAGAAATTTAGCTTCTTTTTTAAGGGGGTTTTCTATTTATAAAAACCACTTAAAATGTAAAAACGAACGCTGGGATCTGGTAGAGGCCGAGGAGCATGTTCAGAGGCGGCATCGGGCTATTTTCCTGACTGAGAGTGAGACCCCATTGCCTCGGATTCGTATTGACAGCCACAGTTCCATACTTCTTCGACGTTTCTACCACAATTCTCCACATTCGAGGCGAAACATCGGCCAATTCGAGGTAGTCCCTTGGATCGAGTAATGCCAGAATATCCGCCATCACCCCCGAGGGCAGCTTGTTTAGCATTGTTTGCCTGGAAATTGTGTATTATCAGCCTGCGATGGCCTGGCATTTTATGACCCGATAATTCACGATATATTAGCGCTCATCTAAAAACTGGCAAATCAATCACTTACATAACAATTTATCAGCGGTAATTGAAGGTGTAACAATGTGAGAAAGCAAGGAAAAGACATCAACTGAATGAAATAACATCGACAAACATCAACTCTGTGGAAGAAGTAGCAAAATTCAAAAACAAAACAATGGGTACATCATCTATCGGCAAATTTCGACAAGTGGTTCTTCCACAAAATTTCTTCCTCAACTGCAGGCTCAAATTCGTCGATTCCAGGCAGTTCTCCTCTCTCTTCAAAGGCCTTTGTGTATTTGTAGGCATGGCGAATCGCGATATCCACCTAAAAACGTCTCATCAATTTATTCTCTCCCCCTCACCGGATACTTTATCGGCACGCTCAAGCAGTAATAGTTCCTTCTCCAAATTGACCGCCGTTCTCCTTTTGGTCGCCAAATCTATAAAACCATAAAACAAACTAAGATGCGCTCCTACCGCATCCGTCAACAAGTCCATCTGCGTGGCGCCCCTGTTGTACTCGTTGAACTTTATGCATTCCTCCTTCAGTTTCTTCATCGCATTTTCAGCCAGTTCTGGGTTTTGTGCTGAGAGACGGGAAGTGATACTCTAAAAAGAGGATCATTGCAACGTGCCGTTAGCTCTACCATTAGGCTGCTGATCCGAGCGAGGGCCTTCCCGTTTCGTTCCCAACTTCCGAGGCAACGCCCACTCAAAGTTATTGTTTTCTATTGATTTACAAACACGGCAAACCGTCTGAAATTATATTCACATCGTATCAGAGAGATCGAGGCGTCCTCGTCGAAATAGACGATCAGTGCCTGCCCCTAAAATAACTTCTTAAGTGGGTTCTTTCGCATTATCGGGGGGGGGGGGGGGGCTTTTTCCTAGGATCTAATTTTTCAAATATAAGTAGTGGAAGTGTTTCTAAATAGCGTTGGCAATTCATAAACGTGAATACTTTACAAATTTTATTAAAAAATATAAAAAATACCGATTTTTCGACGAAAATTTTGACTTTTTAACAAGAAGATTAAAAAAATTATTAAAAGACTTGCTATTAGTTACTAGGAATTTCTAGACCTATACGAAAAGCTCGGTCCCCCCGATAATGCGAAAGAACTCTTTAGTGAATAAAAAAAGAATGCTCACATCGCTTGCTCTGAGTATGAGATACATTCCATCGTATGTTCGATCGATCCATCCGAGATGTCGAGGATAGACAAATGGAAGGGCTTTCAAGACTGTAAAAACGTTTCATTAAACTGATTCATCTCCTACATATCTGAAATTCCATAGAGCCCTTTGAGAGAATGTTCGAGTCCACAGTGTTTATTTGGATTTTGTCGATTTCTTCCGTGTCGCTCACCCATTTCTAAATAAAATTAATAATTCTGGATCAAGCTGGTACCTGAATCTTTGACGACAAAAATTCGAAGATTGACTGCTGCGCCATTTTGGTGTCATGTCCAAGGCCCACCAGCCGGATCATCAAATCTTTTGCGCGAAATCTTTTCAGGAATCCAACGGCATCAATGTAGCTGAGGATGTGCAGCTTCTTCATCGAATAAATCTAAGATCGCTCTTGACAGTTCTTTTCAAATATTAACCCACCAACGGGTCTGACAATAAACTGCAGCCCTGCTGCAATGCAAACAAGAAGTTGCCTTCAATGCGAAACAAATGAGTGCATGTGAAGCCGGTTGGCCGGAAGTGATCTATAAACAACTCATAAATACCAACAACGATTCGTACCGAAAAATTGATGCGCTTCGGTGTATGTTCTGAGGTGAATGGCGGAAAGGTGATCCACTTTCATATTCAGGGAAAACCAGAATTCGCTGCCAAACGAGAATTCCGGGTCGTGAAGCTAAAAAGAACATTTTTTGCTTGGAAAACGAGAAATGTATCATATTAGTATGATGTATTGAGAAATGGTACCAGAAACGAACCTCTTGAACCGTGGAATTTGCGAGGAACATTCTGAGGTAGCACGTGTAGATAATTCGAATCTCTTCGGCTTGATCGCTTTTGATTAGCACGAAGGGAGGATCAAGCTTGAACGGCAGCGAAAGCTCCATATCCAGCACCCTGAACAATAATTTTTCTTGGGATTAAATTTTTCCCACACAAATAGCGGAAGTATTTCTAAATTGTTTTTTACTATTCCTAAACGTGAAAACTTTGCACATTTGTATTAAAAATACAAAAAAATATTGGATTCGTCGATTAAAAATTGCCCTTCTCGACCAAAATCTCAACTATTTCGAAGTTTTGCTAATGGAATATAGTTTTATTTTACTAAAAATATGGTTAAATACTTCATATTACGTTACCAAACATTTATCGACTTGTGCAAAAATTTCGCCCACCCCCGATAACGCGAAAGAACCGAAAAACGCACTCTGCGGGGTTTCGAGGGATTTGATCCAACATAACCTCGCTCATTGTGTCGGGGTCTGTCGCGAAGCCGAAGAATTCAACGCCACCGTCAACACGACCGTACTTCTTCGGCGTTTCCTCGACAATTTTCCACATACGCGGGGAAACACAGGCCAAATGCATGTAGTCTTCGGCGTCGAGCAATCCGAGAATTGTCTCCATCACTTCTGGGGGAAGTTTGTTCAGCATTGTTTACCTGAAAACTTTAGGTTAATTGGACATTGAGTCGAAAAATCGCTCGAAAAATGGATCAGACGGTGTCAACAGCTTATAGTGGCGTCTATAAAACTTCAACAGAGCCAATTTATTCACCAAACGTACAAAAAAGCTATATTACTTTCGCTACGGGTCTATTTTGGGTGCTCGACGGGCTGGAAGTGGGCGATCTCGGGTAGAACACCTCTTTCGCCGAAGGCTCTCACAAATCGGTAAGCGTGCAGAACGGCAAAGTCTACCTAAACACATTTTTTGAATTGTTTAAAACGAAATCCACATTTTTCTTGTTTAAAACTAAAAAAACAGTGCTAACTTACGCGATTGACGTTATCGTGGAGGATGAAGTCGTCAATTAATCCCCACGGCGAACGCCGCTGGCCCTTCGGACGCCAGATCTAAAATTACTCAATTTAAAGGCTTCTTCAAAGAAAACCTACCCAATCCATCATCAAATCGACCGTCGTGGCGCCCTTGTTGTACTCGGTGAACTTGATGCACTCGTTTCTCAGCTTCTCCCGTGCATTTTCGGCCAATTCAGCATTTCGCTCTTGTAGCTGCGTGGAAAGACTCTAAAATTATCCATTAACGATTGAATTATCTGCGAAAAACGGACCATCAGCCGGCAAATCCGTCGCACCGACTCCTCATTCCTCTGATGACTTCCGAGGCATCGACCCCTGAAATTAAACCTTTTTTTTAATAGAAAACTATAAATTACCGTCTGAAATTATATTCGCATCGTATCAGGTAGAAATATCCGTCCGGTTCGTCCCAAAATACCAGCAACGCTTGACCCTAAAACATTCCCATCGTTTTATCGCAAAATCCTCACATCACTGGCCCTTAGAATGAGTTCCATTCCCTCATATGTGCGGTCGATCCACCCAATTTCGGTCGTCAGAGTAACCGCCACCTTGTCAACCACTAAAACACATTCAAAAAAAGCTTAGATTCGATTTACAGCTGTTGAACAGCGTCTGCGCTCCGGTCTCCTCCTCGCCAAAACATATCTGAATCTTGTCAATTTCCGCCTTCCCGTGCAGCCAATCCTAAAAAACTGCAAATTTTATCGGATTTTCCTTACCGAAATCCTGCGCAACAAAATGCCGAAAATTCTCCTGAATTCAGCCTCGGGATCGATGCTGGTGATGCCGATGAGCAAATCTTTGGCCCGAACGCCTCGTAGATATCGAACATCGCCCATCAGGCCAAACATGTGCAGCTTTTGCAGCCCGCGGATCTAAAATAGTGGATTGCGAAGACGAGAGAAGCACTCACAAATCCGCTCTGCAAAAAAGCCAGGCATTCGGGCAGCCGCGTCACAAAATCCACGAAGAAATAGTGGTAGATCAGATCGGTGGGTTGGAAATGCTCTAAAAAAGAGCTGCTAATAAATAGACACGTTGTACCAAGAAACTGCCGCAGTTGAGAGATTCTTGCGGCGCCCCTCGGTTCAGTGATTCGCGTCACTTTCATATTCAGCGCGAACCAAAATTCGTTGCCGAAAGAGAGCGGCGCGTCGGTGAGCTGAAAATTGTATTAGAAAACACAACGTATCTCCACCTCGCCGATGGTCGAATTCCGAAATAAAACTCTGAAGAAGAGCGTGCGGTAAACAGCTCTTTTCTTGTTCGTACAGCCGGCCATTAATTCAAGGGCATTGCCATATTTGGAAGATGGCGAACTAAAGAAAGCTAATGTAAAAATGGTTTTCTTACTCCATTTGTGAGATCATGGCGTCAATTGGGAGGATAAATGGCTTGACGGGTTCGGGGCTAGGCAGGAACTTCAGGCACAAAGCGTCATCTTTCATAATACATCGAACAACTCCATATTTCTTCGGCGTCGCTTCGACAATTTTCACCATTTTTCGAGACACGCCGGCCAGCGTCAAACAGTCCAACGGGGTCACGAAAGACAAAAGTGTTTCCATGGCGCGAGGCGGAAATTGGTCCAGCATTGTTTATCTAGAAATTGACAGGTTTTCGACGTTTAAAAACAGAGGAAAATAATGGTGGATTCGATCAGTCTTTTTTCTGCTTCACGCGGCTCTAACCAATTTGAGGGTAAGTCCATCATCTAAGAAATTTGGTAAAGAACCGAAGCTGTGTTGTCGTGCAACAGTTTTTCTTACTTACTGGAATTTACTGCAATTGCCTCGTAGTAAAATTTATATTTTTATTGTGTTTTCATTGTTTCCGATTACTAAAATATTTTACAAACTTTTAAAAAAATCAGGCTTTTAAGTTTTCGTCACTTTAGTTCATTTTTCAGAGATCTTTTGAAGTTTCATAGTTTTTCAAACTGTTTAATTTTTTAAAAGGCCGTTCGCGACTCATCCGAACAGACCCTATTATGACTTGGCACAGTTTTTTCCGACGCAATTTTTATGACGTCATCTGAAAGAGCGTGGTCGAATTAGTAGGGTGGTATGGTTTTGAAAGTTTAAAAAGTTTAATTTTGGTGTTAAAATGGGCCTCAAAGCTGCCACCTTCGAAAAACTAACTTGAAAACGACTAAACCAAGCAGGCCGAAAGTTTGTGTCAGTACCTAATTTGGGGTGGGGAACATTTCTCTAATACATTGTAAAGCATGAAAATGGCCGGAACATAGTTAAATGGCGTACTAGAAACAGTTTTTCGACATTTTCAACATTTTAGGGTGATTTGCGAAAGCTGACTATTACACCAAAAGATGCGCCATATCTTTCTGCATCGAATGGTGTATAGCTTGTCGAGCGCGAACCACCCTAAAAATTAGTTTTATTCGCTTTTATGTGTGAAAATGTGGCTAAAAATCACCACGAAAAACGAAAATTTTTGATTTCGGAAAATCTAAGATATGGGATGGCATCTAGAGACCGAGGCGAATCGATTGCAAAAAGAGGCAAAAAGAAATTCGGCTTCTTTCGATGTCGTGGAATCGAACCCGGACCCTCCGCCTGGGAACCCTGTGGCGCAATAAGTAGAGCGGCCGCGTGCAAATCCAGAGGTGGTGCCAGTTCAATCCCAGCCCCCTCACAGAAGCCGAATAAAAGCGAAAAAGCAAGCCGAAATTAGGTACTGACACAAACTTTCGGCCTGCTTGGTTCAGTCGTTTTAAAGTTAGTTTTTCGAAGGTGGCAGCTTTGAGGCCCATTTTAACACCAAAATTAAACTTTTTAAACTTCCAAAACCATACCACCCTACTAATTCGACCACGCTCTTCAGATGACGTCATAAAAATTGGGTCGAAAAAACTGTGCCACGCATTGTTCGGGTGGCTCGCAAACGGTCTTTTAAGTCCTGCGTTATATTACCCGGTTGAATAAACCATTCATACATATAAGTCACAGGTTTTATTTCTAAAACGGCGCAAATTTGTCTTTATCCCCCCCCCGCTAACAACAAAGCGCACTTTTTATTTTAGATTTATAGAGATTTGCATGCAAAACGTCTGCGCCTCCCACCAGGCCGCGCTCTCTAACCAGAACTGCATGCAAATTTTTCCACGTTTCATGGAAAAAACCGGCGCTGCTGAAAGTGCCCCTTTAATCCCGGCCCCGTCTGATTTATGATATTTTCCACCGCGATTTTCCACGAGAAATAATCAAAGCCGTTACCTCTCTCCCATTATATAGGCCACTGTAACTTCCGGCATTTGCTAATTGTTTCCTAACAAAGAGGGCGACCGATTTTTGAACAAAATCCGAATTTTTAACGTGGAAAACAACTAAATTTTTATGAGTGTGCAGTCATCTCAAGGCCATTACGCACCTAATGACGTATCAAACATACCCCTAGGATAGGCCTCCCGAACCCCCCAAACCCCCTTTACCCCCCTCCGAACCCCCGAATCCCCCTACAGAGGCGCTCCAACCCCCCCTAAAAACCCCCTCCGAACCCCCCTAGTTAGGGGGGTTAAGGGGGGGGGGGTTCGGGAGGTCTACTACTGGAACACGCCGACGGAAGGTGCATGCAACGTGCCAGACAGACACTATTTGTTATATATAGTAGGATAGCGGCTGCGTTTCTACATTGTTGTTAACTAGTCATAAGCATGAAAACTTTACAAATTTTAATTAAAAATTTATTTTTTTCGAGCCAATTTGGTTTTTTTCACGTGTCTATGATATTATAAAACCAATGAAGAAACGTTTATACACAAAACGAGATCAAAACAAATAAAGCGTTTTTGGTTATTGGACGAGGCGGGACTAATTATTACTTTCCGCCTATGCTTATCGATGATATAAAGTGTATTTTTACAGTTTTTAGTAGCTTTTAATTGCTAGAAAGTCCCAAAAACTATTTAAAAAAATTTTAAATCTAAAAACGTTGG
Organism: Mesorhabditis spiculigera; assembly: GCA_958295435.1. Classification (NCBI taxonomy): domain Eukaryota; kingdom Metazoa; phylum Nematoda; class Chromadorea; order Rhabditida; family Rhabditidae; genus Mesorhabditis; species Mesorhabditis spiculigera. The sequence goes on from CATQJA010000158.1 coordinate 16,895, forward strand.
ATTTTTCGCCACTTTTTATAACTTTTTGACCACAAAATTTTCTTGCAAATAAATGCAATAATTTCCGGCAGGACTGCGCGTAGAGATAAGCTCCTTCAACGCAGTGTCGGTCCCGCAAATTTCTGGTGCAACGCTTTCTGCCCTAGCTTCTTATCATATATGATGAAAATTATAATTTTAGCAACGGGTTCCGTCACTCCCATCATCAATCGAGTTTTGTAGATCGATTTATCGATCGACCCCCCCCCCCTGGTGGCTCCCTTTTTTACCTTGTTTTTTGACGCCATCTGGAAGAGCATGATCGAATTAGTAGGTTGGCACTATTTTGAGAATTTTAAAGTTTAATTTCGGGATTAAATCGGCCGTTGAAGTTGCCGCCAGGAAAAATTTCGCTCAAAACTTACTGCAGTGCGCGGGATCCATAAAAACGGCTTCTTTAAAGGGATGCCGACGGCATAGTCAATCGATTACGCGCGGGAAAGGAAATGTCGCTGCGGCTCTCCCCTGGGCGCGCTCTCTGCCCTGTTAGCTACTTGCCAATTTGTTGATGAGGGGGGATCGACACATGCCGTCCGCAGCCCTTTAACCCCGAAATCGAACTTTTAAGAAATTCTAGTGCCATCCTCATAATTCGATCATGCTCTTCTTCCAGATGGCGTCAAAAACAACGTCGAGAAAAACTGTGCCAAGCCATGTTCGGGCCTCACGAATTAAACGAAATTTTAAAGGCTACTTTTGAAATGTTTTGGCTGACCTCAATCCTCAATCATTGCACAATGGATCCTAGTGGGTCAATAGCTGGTGCGTTTAGCACCACCACCTTTGCCCCCGTGTAACCGATTAATTTATGCGGACGTTTTCCCCCTTTAAGCCGCTCTGCACTTTGTGGTCTCATCTGACTTTCTTTTACCCATGGTCGATCGCGAAGCAACCAGGCCTTGACAACGGGCCGGGCCGGGCCGGGCCGAGGCCCGGAAGCCGGGCCCAGCCGACCCCAGGCCCGGCCCGGCCCGGCCCAAAAGCCAAAATCCAAGGCCCGGCCCGGGCCGGGCCGTCGGGCCCGGTCAGACACCTAGGGTCAGAGGGGGTCAAAAAAAATTTTTCCACTAAGACCCAAGTTTTTTTAATCGAAGTATAACGACAACTAATAACTATCAACTATTCTTATTTTCTAACTATTAATAAACATAAAAACATTAGAAACTGTATTTTCAAAATAAAAACATGCCGGATCCGGCCAATGGTAAGCTCGGATAACCATTATTGACCGTTTTGTAGATGCATTGTATAGTTTTTTTGGTGAAATATCGAACTATGGTTTTCAGAGCCCCTTTGGATAAACGAAGTTCGGTTAGAAATCATGCAAGAAGTGTCTTCTAGTCCATTCAGGCATAAAAAAATCACAATTCCCGGCCCTACTAACCTAGCCTGCAACTCCCGGAGCAAAAAAAAATTGAAAAATAGGGTTTAGAGCCAAAAAATTAACAAAAAGAACCTAAAAAAGTTGGAAAAGTTTCGAAAAATTCCGAAAAAAATTGAAAAAATCACGATTTTTGGCCGAAAATTCGCAAAAATGGCCTAAAAATCATCAAAATCGGGCCCGATCCGGGCCCGACGGGCCCGGCACAGAAACCCGGGCCCGGCCCGGCCCGGCCCGGACCCCCAAATCCAGGCGCCCGGGCCCGGCCCGGGCCCGCCAGACCTTCGGCCGGGCCGTGAGGCCCGGCCCGTTGTCAACCCCTGGAAGCAACCAATTCTTTTCTGTTTCAGCTCAATCAGGACGACCATGAGCGACGCTGAAGTGAGCGGCGACGAATCGTAGGTGTTTTCCGTTGTTGAGTGAATGTTCCTAGCACAAAGACAGATGACGAAAATGAGGTGCTGACAAAGGAACTCGAGAATGAAGGGCTAATGGAACCCATTGGGAGTGGGGCCCAGGGTAAAGTGTGGCGATTAAGCGGAAACCATTCGTGAGAAACTTTGTAAGAATCAATAAAAACTTACAGAGGGATGGTGGTGAAGAAAGTGGTCGTGGGAAATGGTCGCTATAAAGAAGAAAAAATTCAGTGCTACCGGAGGGAACGACGGATAGTAATGGTACCACCCATCCAAAATAATGCGGCCGGATATTAGAAACTTGAGCATGAAAATATAGTTAAATGTCATGAACTGCCTATCAATTACGCTCAACTGAATCGTCTCCGGATCATTTGTATGGCATACTGTGAACATGGTTCTTTGCGGAATGGTAGTTTTTCAACATCTTTCAGCAGCCAATTTTTAGTTATCGATGACACTACATTTATTTATACGATTACGACAATTGCCAAAGCGGGGGAACAGATGTTCAGCGGCCTCGAATATCTTCAACGCCAGGGTATTGTGCATAATGATATCAAACCAGTTAAGTGAGACAGTGAAAGATAATGTTTATCTATGCATTAATGCTTAGCTTATTTTTGCATGGCTATGAATACACTCTGATATTGGGAGATCTTGGCAGTGCATGTGATCTGAGCAGGGACGAAATGGGCGGTCCCACAACCACAGCCTATATGGCACCGGAAGTACATAGCGGGGTCATACTGTGTGGAGAAGTTTGAACAAAACTTATATCCACCTATCACTAGTAATTTAGGCTGTTTATAAACGCGATGTTTATGCAGCTGCGCGTGTTATCATGTATATGCTTAACAGAGGGTATGCATCGATGGCCGAAGTATCGAACTATTAGGTTTTAGTGAGCTATGCGAATCTGATATTATATGGAAAGATAGACCTCACTTGGATGAAATGAAAAGGCTCGTCATATGGCAAGTTTTCTACCGTATCTGGTTGAATTTATGCTCTCTGTCAGCTGTCATCTACCTGATGTAATGAAACGATTTGGTGCAGAACAAGCGAAGGAGCTATGCCAAAGAATCGTCATGGTAGGTCATGGCTGCGCTCTAGGGCGCTCTCCCAGTTGGGGACGAGAACATATCGGAATACTGGTTATGGCATTCGAATGTTGAGTAAGCGGAGAGTTAGTTAGGTAGCAGGATCGGACCTATTTTGTTCTTAAAACTCTCCAGGCAGCCTGAAAAATCCATGAAATCTTGCCGATTGTCTTAATGGGGGCGTTCTCTTGTGTCCATGCCAACATAATAATCAAGTTAATTCCAGGAATACAAGCAGTGGCACCCGAAACCATATCGAAACCAATCCAGCAAAGGGCTGGTGCAACCGATTGGCTTGGATGGAGAGGCAGACACTTCTTTCCGGCATTATGCGGACTCCACAGCGACGAGTTCTGGTGACTCAATCGAGTCTCCAGGGCTTGACATCGAAGTCACTAATGGAAACGGTATATCATCAGATTTGTCATGCAGTGGTGAATCGACCGGCCACTTGCCGTTAAAAATCCCCGAATGTTGGCCTAGGCCCATCCCGCCAATGTTGGAGATAGTCAGAAAAAGCTTAAGACGTGCTGAGAGCGCCAAAAACCTTTCGAGCGAAACCGTTGAATATCAGTATAAGCGCTATCGGATCTGCCCCGATTACGCTGCTGCCCCTGATGGGAGTATTGGGTGTATCCGAACCACACTGGTTGCCCTGGAATCGCTTAGGCGAGAGGTCCGGCCCCGGAAAATTCTTGACGAATTGCTTACATTCGCGGAAAACGAACAACATGATGCTGCTGACGGAATTGAGCGATATTTGAAGAACGAAGCTCCCGATTTATTTAAACACTATAATGACGGTTGGCTTTTTGGCGAAGCCAGAATCAAACCTGAATTACTCAGCATTGTAGACAAGTTTAAATTGATGACCAAGATCTATGCATGGGATCGACTTCTTGCTCATGCCAATGCTGTTTGGACGTTGGTTGAAACGGACCGTGTACTTGATACACTGCCAATCTGGGATCACGTGCAACTTCTTGCGCATGGCAAGAATGACATGTTCGAATTAACTAAGCTAATTGGAGTGAGGCCGTCCTATCCTTTGGTGACTTTGGGAGGAAAAACATGGTTCCATTTCGAACTCATTGGCACTTTGCTACGACAAGATTGCAGCGTAACTCGGAGCTATGAATCCGGCTCAGGGGATCTACCTTATGAAGATACTGAAGAGGAGTGGCCTTTGGACAACACGCAGCTTTTTCGCGTGCTAAGCGAAGTTCTCGAAAAATACCAAAGAGAGGCGCCTGGACAATTGCATTATTTGGACAAATTTCCATCTTCATACAACACGGCGAATCTATTGGTCAACCAAGAAACGTTTCCGGATCAGCCATTCCCTGGATATATCTTCCTGTACGGCTCCCCTCCAACATCACATCAATGCCCTAACCGGGACTGCGAAAAAACTGGCGGATTTCCGACATGGGCGGAGTCGGAATGCCAAGTAAAGTATTACAATTGTTCCACACTCAACCAAATAGCTTATATTGGGGATTATACGTTGATGATACGAGCCCTAAAATACATCGGGCGATGGCAGATTCGCGATATTTGGGCTCATCGCTTGCTTCCGGAGCTGATACGTGAAATTGGAAATCTTAAAGAAAGACCTTGGAAATTCTTATTTGCCTGGATGCAACTGAAAGATGGTTCTAATGGGCTTTTGTTTCAATATCATCAAAAATCGCAAAAACAACCTCTCGATCAGGCAACTTTTGTCACCCAGAACATGCTACTTATCTCTTCGGAGCAGAAAGGTGCCCTCCTGCAATATGTCCCTGTACTGCTAGAAGATCTATTACCCATGCTTGCCGCGATGAGAGATTATTACAAAAACGACGATGGTGAGCGCTCGTTAATTGACTGAGAGATGTGGGTTTAGACACTAGTGATCCCACCACCATCATGCCCCCATTAATAAAGAAGTTTTGGCAAGTAATCAGGTTATTCCGACAACTAGTGCTTTTCACATTTTGTTTTCAGGGCGAGGCTACGCGCAGAGTCTCCAATTGGTCAATGAACTCAACTGGTTGCTGTGCTGGGTGCGATTTTCATGTCGGTTGCCGGTTTGTCGTTCTATCAACCCAAAGTATCCTACTATATATAAAAAAATAGTGTTTGTGTGTTTGTGTGTGGACACTTTGCATAAATGGCTCGAAGAAACCGGGTTACCAAGATATCGGGAAGGGGGAAGAGTTTTAGGACCGGGTCGAAAGGTATTTAGGGGTAGTCGAGGGCGTAGATTACTGCAAGCTTATCAGTTTTTTAATAAAATGACGATTTATACCTTATTTTAGCGATTTAATAACATATGGAAATAACCTCATTTGCATAAGAGGCGTTAGGAAGCTCATTTCGGTTTTTGTCACGCTCTCAGTCGGTCGCTTTGTGCTTATGAGGGTTGAGAGGTTGGCGCTAATTCGCTAGAATTATGCAAAGTGCCCAGCGTCGAGAGATCTCCGGGCAAAGGCCAGAGCTGAAAAGCCGCGTAGCGGGTTTTCAACCCTGGTAGGTTTCTAAAAACGCGCGAATTCCCTCCAACGTATTGCTAATGGGTCTGGGCGCTCGAGAAGCTCGAACCCGATCCGCAACACCATTCATTAAAGGGATACCGACGGCGAGGGCCCCTGATCGTCTTTTTGGCAAATAGCCAACAGGGCAGAAAACGCGCCCAGGGGCGTGACGTAGAGTAACTTTCTTGCCCTCGCGTCATCAATTACTTATGCCGTCGTTATCCCTTTAAGCTTCTTTTTCGGACTCGATCATTCACATTCTAGATGAGCGCCGGCTAGCTGTCCACAGAATCGTCCGCAGAGAAGCACACCGGATGCGAGAACACCGGAAAAATCTGATCTCTTTGAATTCGGCGGACCTTGCGCATAATTTTATCTGTACCTTGATCGAACAACGCTGGTTTTTTGCCATTGTATGTAATGAAGCATTTTCACCGACTCAGGGAGAAACCTGTTCTAGGTAATCTTTACGATTCCCTATCACTTATTCGAAAATACTCCGTTCGAAAAATTGGCATGTGCCTGGAAAAAGCACCAAAATGCGAATATTTTGGAGCAACGGAACAAACAACGGATAGTTTTCGAACCGACGATCGGATTTCGAACATAGACACATGGTAAAAATACTTCAAAGCAAAACAGGTTAGCGGGCTACGCCCGCTAACTCCGATATCATGCCACCATCGCGCAAAGACACAGTCCTATGACACCATCCCGAAAGATTTGCAGAGAAAAACGTCGTTTACATAGAAAACTAGCTCTTTTGGCTCACTGGCAGACCTTTTGGTAATCGTGCCTTTCCGGGCTGGCGTCCATTTTCTTGTTCTTATTTCGCTTTTCAGAATCCAAATTTCAAACTTTAATACTTATAAAAACGCAAAAAAAATTGTGGTGGCCAAATCAGGCCGGAAAATTTTGGCCCGTCGCCGATAAGCCCCAAAATTAAATTTCTATACTTGCGTTATTCTTCAGGGGGGTTTTCAGTGCGATTCGATAGCGAATCTAAAAATATCGCGATTGTCTGAATGACAGTTCAAAAAACCTCATCTAAACAGTTATAGCAAAATAAAAAATAACCTCTGAAAATTAAGTTTCAATGCGTGTTTTCGATATCTTCGGGATTTTTCAGTCTTTTGAAAACGTCTTTTAACGGCTCTACTCCAAATGAGAAGGGGGCAGCCACCGTTTGCACATTTATAACTTTTCTCCCTTTCAGAAGGCGATCAATAGATACCGAAATGCGTGGTGCAAGTCTTTCCCAGGCCCGTTATCTACTCGGCTGAGCGAGAGGACCTCATTTTCGCCGCTCGACGCAAACAGATTTTATTTCGAAAGTAAAACGTTTCTTTCAGGATGACGATGATACCGATTGCCGATGACGCATATGATAAAGTATGGTTCCTGCCAGATACATCACCGTAGGTCATTTGGTTCCTAAAATTATACTTCAACCAACAGGCCAATGATTATGAAAACGACAAGGCCTCGCGATGACACCTACTCCTATTTGAGGGAATTAGAAAAATTGAAGGTTCAATACCATCTTGCGTGATCGCTCTCTCTCTATCTCGCTCTCGCTCTCTCTCTTTCTCTCCAAGATAATAGATCTTAGGAAATGTCACATGAAAACGTCGTCCAACATTATGATTCGCCAACCGAGTATCGCAGGGCAAGTTTGGACCACTTGATTTGCATGGAATACTGTGAGCATGGTTCCCTACTAGACGGTACCCTTTAGATTTCATAAAAACTGCTTTAGTTTTGAAAAACCCAGCAATTATCTATTCGATGGCAACAATAGCCAAATGGTCGACAGAAATGTTCAACGCCCTCAAATATATCAAAAGCAAGGGGATTGTCCATAATGCAATCAAGCCAGATAGGTCAGAAGATTGGGGATACGTAAAATTCGCCAATAGCTTATTCATATATGGCCATGATTATACCCTGAAATTGGGTGATTTTGGGATTGCTCGGGATTTGAAGACGAGTACAAATCTACGAGGCGGTACATACGGCTATATGGCACCAGAAGTATTGAATGGTGATGAAGTGAAGGGAGAGGTAAGAAAATCTTAAATCATATCTTCAACAACTTCTAAGGATGTTTATAAACGTGATATTTATGGAGCTGGATGGGTTGTGTTGGATATGATCAATAGGAATTCAGGGAAAAAACTTCTGCTTAAGAGTTATAGCAATCCAGGGAGCAAAGGGCGCGAGAACGTATGGAAGAATAGACCGCATTTGAATATTCTTAGGCGGCTTGTGGAAGGGTAGGCTGCCTTCAAAACTGTGTTTGTTATAACACCTCCAACACTTTATTTCAGATGCACAGAGCGTGACCCGTGGCAGCGTCTTAACGTAGAGCAAGCGCTGGTGCTATGCGAAGCGGCTGCAAGGGTGAGCATATCTTTGCAAAACATATTCTAGGCCAATTCCAGGGATTCGTGAACTATCACGCCAAACCATTCCAAAACTCCTGCCAGGAACGGCTGATACCATCAATTCGATACGCCGACGAGGGAGATGAGGCACATTCAGACACCGAAGAGAAGATAGGATTTCCGGAATTATTGAGTGTCGCCGATTCGATCTTTAGTAGTCGATCGTTTCTTGACGAAAAGCGGCCGCAGATGAAGCCTGATCAACGAGACCTTTTGCTACGGCATCTGATAAAGCTCTTGGAGAGCTCGCCAAAATTCGAAGGAAACCTTATTAAAAGGACTTTAAAACCTAAAAACCTATCCTGCTATAAAACCAGAAACCAGCTGTGCAGCGAAATTCTCGAAAAGTTGTCAGGATTTTCGATTGAGGATCAATATGAATATGCGAATGAGATGGAGTGGTTTTGGAAAGGCGAAGCTTTGGCCTTCACTGGAGCTGCGGATCTTTCAGAAAGGAGCCGCACGAAACCAAGGATGATCAGTTCTGCCGAAAAGCCGGAACGTCCGGCAGTAGAAATCTTAGACAAGTTTAAGCTGATAGTTGAGAAAGATTCGTTGCAGCAAGGCATTTGTCAATGCGTGGGCATTAAAATCTTAGCGGAAGTGGAACGGGAAACACTTCCCCATTGGGATATGATACAACTACTCGGTCAGGCAATTCATGACATCCAAGAACTTGACAAACTCTTTACAACAAGAGCGATCTATCCAATTGTGGCCATTAAGGGATCACGATATCCATGGTACTTAATAGAAGAACCTGGAACATTCCTACGGAAAGATTGCACAGAAACTCGCGTCTACAACGATAAGTCGTGGGACCGAGCCTACATGCTTACTGGAGATTTGGAGCCACTGAATAATGAACAGATTCTAAGGGCATTAACCGAGGCCCGCAGATATTTCGAAACGAAAATAAGGCGTCAGCACGCCTTATTTGAAAAGGTTCCTCAACATATCCGTCCTTCTTTTTGGCAACACACTGCTCAAACGATGCAAGCAAGCCTGAACAGTTCTGATCACTCCGGCCTGTTTGGCCAACTATATTCATCTCCCGATCAACCATTTCCTGGCTATTTCTTTCTCAGCGGAGTCCCTCCAATGCATGCATGTCTTAAAGAGCAGTCTGGTATTGCTGGTGGCTTTCCAGGATGGGCAGAACCTGAATTCCAGGTCCATTATCACCAATGTTCGACAAAAGATCAAATTGACTATATTGAAAGCTATACTTTGATGACTAGGGCCATGCAATACATTTCACGGGGTCTATGTGATTCTTGGATTAAAGACTTGCTCGATACATTGATCTGCGACATTAAAGCAAAGGCAAGACCGTGGAATTTATTTTTTGCGTTGGTGGAAATGAATGCCAGCTCCAATGCGTTGTTGTTTCAATCCCACAAAACTAGGAACCTGGGAACCTACGTTACAGAAGCTATGAAACTCAAGTACTCCGCGGAAGCCGTGAAGTTCTTGCGATTTGTACCGGTGCGCATAGCCGATCTTTTACCAATGCTGGTTGCCATGTCAAACTCCGAGACAGACGGCCCTCCCGATGGAATGCGGACCTTGATCGACGAATTTTGGGGGAAAGTCATGTAATTTTGAGCCGATCGACCTGAATGGTGTTTTTTAGGGCCGATGAAACGGTGGAATCGGAGGTGAGTCGGCAGATGGCGGAATACGTTTCAAAATCGCCCTAAGCGTCCATAACCTCAACTCCGCCAACTGGATTTGAAACTCATTCCTATTTACCTGTGCAATAAAAAGTCGCGCGAACACACTACTAAAAGCAATATCTATATAATTCAGCATTCATTCAGCCGCGCATTGGTGGCACGAATTTTTTAGAAATTTAGGATCCTGGTTCGTATGTGAGATCTCACTTTTCCACCCTTTTCTCCGGACTATACACTCCAAACTTTCGATTGGAAACGCATTTTAAAAATACGCCGATTTTGCAGTCTGTTTTAAAGGGAGCGACACATATTTTCCACCAGACTACACCTGACTTTTCGGCTCCGCCTTTTTCTTTGAGGTATTTCTTCGAATAACAACATTTCTCACCAAATTTCTCTAGCCTTGTAGGGGGCCATTCCTTCATTAATCTGTAGTCTGGTGGATACGACTAATCATCTCAAAGAGAGACAGACAGAGAGAGAAAGAGAGAGAAAAAGAGAGAAAGAGAGAAGAGACACACAGACAGACAATTCGAATGATACGCGCTATCTTCACCCCCGGGACTCCAATCCATCCCTTCTTTCCCTCCAATATGAACACCTTCTTCGGCTCTTTTCCGCTTTCAGAGTTATGATTTCACCCCGAAAAGCTGTGGCCATTGATTTTGGGCCTAATTATACTTTATTATTCGTTTTCCGTTTTGTTTTACATTGATTTCCAGAAATGTCAGTTCTCTCAAAATTGGGCACGGCGACGTCGGGAATCCCGTTGAGCCAGACGGCGCCTTGTATTGCCGGATTGGCCGCGATTTTGTCGATATGGAAGCTGTATGGACCGGGAATTGCGAAGTAAGCATTGAAAATATTTTTAAAACCGCTAATTTGCTAAAATCTATTAATTTACAATCCTTTGGAGCAAAAAGCGAGCTGTCACATCCCACAAAGTATTTTAATGTTTTTTTTTAGTAAATTTAGATAATTTATCAAGTCCAAAATTCATCTAGAAAATTCAAAAACCACTCAAAAATCCGAAATTTTGGCTGAAAAATCGATATTCCGGTATTTTTTTTCGAGAAATAAACCTGGAAACGTTACATAGAATAGAATACAATATTTAATTTGGTTGGTTCTCTAGAATTTATTTAATTTTTAGAAGCAAAAAGCGAGCTGTTGCGACGAAAAGCGGTAAATCCGGCGCCGGCGATCGAGCCCATGTGAATGGCGAATTTTTCAAGAGACTTCGCGGGATTTTGAGGATTTTGATTCCACGACTGTTTTGTGGAGAGGTCAGTTATTCAGAATCCACCCTAGAAAGACAGTTTATAGACGTTTTACATGGTGCTGATTGCCATTTCGCTTCTCTGCCGTACTTACGCTGACGTATGGATGATTATGACGTCCACAAAGATTGAGGCGTACGTTTTTTAATCAACTGAGAGCTGAAAAATACATTAAAAATTGTTTTCCTCAGTTTTTTTGCCAAAAATCAACAAACCGTGTAAAAACGGTTTTTTTCTAGCTTAGAAAATCTATAAAACATGTAATTCGCCCTATTTTAGAGCAATCATCGAGCGTGACGTGGGTGAATTCGTGCGTAGCGTCATGTCGTACATCCTGGCCATGCCCGCGATCTCTGTCGTCAATGCCCTACTGAAATTCTCGCTCTCCGAGCTGAAACTACGCTTTAGAAGCCGGCTGACAAAGGAATTGTATCAGAAATATCTGAAGTAAGTGATTACACAATTTCCGTAAAAGCGATACAAAATAGGGGCTTCACCTTCTACAAAATGTCGAATCTCGACAACCGGATCGCCAATGCCGATCAATTGTTGACACAAGATGTCGACAAATTCTGCGAGGGTCTCGTCGAGTTGTACAGCAATTTGTCTAAGGTATCAATTGGTTTTCGTAATTTTCACGATATTTAGAGCCCAAAAACCTACCTAAAAAACCTAGAAACGATTCTTAAAATTTGAAATTTTGATCGAAACCGGTGATTTTTGGATGAAAAAAATGGTTGTTGGCGGTTTTTTTATAAAAATGTGATTTTTTTTAGCCATTTTGTAGTATTTTTAATAAATTGAACTATATTCATTTGCAAAGTCTATCTATAAAACTTAAAAATACTTTAAAATTTGAAATTTTAGGAAAAAAACCGGTTGTTTTGTCGAAAAATCGGTTGTTCGGTAAAAAATTGACTCTTTAGGACCCCCGATAATGCAAAAGTACCTAAAAACCTTATTCCAGCCGGTAGTCGACGTTGCGCTGTACGTCGGGAAGCTCGGAGGAGCCCTGGGTTGGCAAGCCCCAGCCATGTTGGGCTGTTATCTTCTCGCTTCCGGCGTTTTCCTCACAAATCTCCGAAAACCGGTAGGTCCAAAAATTCCCAAAGACACGTGAACCCGTTCAGATTGGCCGCCTTACCGTCGAAGAACAAGGGCTGGAGGGCGAATTCCGTTTCGTGAATTCTCGATTGATCATGAATAGCGAGGAAATAGCCTTCTACCAGGGGCAGAACAGGGAGAAGACGACCATTCTCTCTTCATTCGATGCCCTCGTTGCCCATTTGAGAAAAGTCATTCTATTCCGTTTTAATATCGGATTTGTTGACAATATCGTGGCCAAATATTTTGCGACGGTTGTTGGATGGTCAGTTTAAAATCTAAACCTTTTTAAAAGCTAAAAAGCGCTATAATTCGGTACTGGAGTGTTAGCGGGGGAGGGACTAATTTTTGCTTATTTCCGTCATTTGAATAAGATAGCTATTTTCTAGTGTTTTTAGTAGTTTTGATTGCCAGGAAGTTCAAAGAATATGCTCAAAATCTGAAATTAGCAAATTTTGACCTTTTTCGGTCCTTTTTCATTCATTACTGACCAAAAGCCCCCGTAATTTTCGGAATTTTTCAATGTTGTCAGCTTTTGACATGCGGAACTAGTGTGTTTAGTAGTTTTCTCTGGCTAGAAAGTTATAAAAATAGTTTAAAAAATTTGAAATTTGAAACTTTTGACTTTTTGACCAAAAGTCCGTAGTTCCCCCTGCAAACAGACCGGTACCAGGTTTTCTTGAATTTTTTAAAGCTAGGCTTACACGAAAAAAACGAATAATTACCTCTAAAACTGTAGGTTTGCCGTCTCGCGGGCCTTTTTCGACCTGAAAGACGAGAGAATGATGGCGAAGAGCAAGAATGAATTGATTCAGGTGAGAAAAGAGGCTAAAATTCTAGTTTCTCTCGTTTAGGACTACTACAACTCGGGTCGAATGATGTTCCGATTGGCCGAGGCATTGGGAAGATTGGCATTGGCTGGAAGGGAAATGACACGACTCGCCGGCTTCACCTCAAGAGTTGATGGGCTGATTCGAGTGCTCGATGATCTCGATAAGGGTATGGAATTTTGGCTGAAATTCTGAGTTCTAAACATAAAAACTTACAAATTTTAGGTAAAACTAGAAAATATCGAGTTTCGACCAAAATATGATTTTCTAGTTTTTCTCAGCGCCGTTTTTATTGTACGTGTACGAAGCTAAATTTTGCCAAAAACAACATTAATTTTTTATGAATGTTTCATGGATTTTTAATTCACTGAACTGTTTTGTAAAAATTCCGAACGGAAAAGCGTACAATTTTTTTGTAAAATTCTTTAAAAAATCGATTTTCGACAAAACTTCAACTTTTAGACATTTTTTAATTTTTTGTGTCGATGTTCCGCCGGACATCAAGTTAAATTGATTAAAATTATCGGTAAAGTAGTTTCGTACAAATTACTAGGCGTCTCTGGACCCCCGATAATGCCAAAGATCCAAATCTAATCTCTTTTGTTCCTAGGTTCCTACCAACGTACAATGGTATCTGATCAATCGTCCACATCGGGCGAAAATCAAACCCTAATCAATTCATCAGCAGCTGGCTCGGGTAGGTCTCTAATAGAACTGCTCTTTTTCACTCGATGCAGGCCAGTTGGTGACCGAAGACAATGTCATTCGATTCGAGGCTGTACCCCTTGTCACTCCAAATGGAGATGTCCTCGTCAAATCACTCGATCTCGAGGTACGTCAACTACAACTGGGTTAAAGTTGCGCAAAAAACTGTAAAATAAACCATTTCAAACACGTTCAGGTGCCCTCCGGGACGAATGTGCTGGTTTGCGGGCCGAATGGATGCGGGAAAAGCTCTCTATTCCGTGTTCTCGGCGAGTTATGGCCTCTTTTCGGGGGAAGATTGACGAAACCGGCAAAGGGGAAGCTCTTCTACGTTCCACAGGTTGGCAAAAAAAATCGTGAACCCTAAAAAAACTCGTAAATACCTAAAATATCGATTCTAGAGACCCTATATGACGCTGGGAACGCTGAGGGATCAAGTCATCTACCCCGACAAACATTTCGACATGCTCAAGAAGGTCAGGAAAGCTGTAGAAGCTGAAATTACATCTTTTTAGGGAATTCGGGACGAGGACCTCGAGGAAATGTTGGAGAACGTGCAGCTGGGCCATATTTTGGCGCGGGAAGGAGGATGGGAGACGACACAGGATTGGATGGATGTTTTGTCCGGAGGGGAGAAGCAGAGGATTGCCGTGAGTTCTATAGCACGGCAAACTGAAGACATGTAGATGGCCCGCCTGTTCTACCACCGGCCCCAATTCGCGATTCTCGACGAGTGCACTTCGGCAGTGTCAGTAGATGTGGAGGGGGATATGTACAGGCTGTGTCGTGAGAAGAATATCACTCTATTCACCGTTTCCCACCGCAAATCACTATGGGTGAGTGCACTCATGGAATACAACTCTACGAATTTATAGAGAAAAATTTGCGAAAACAAAAGACTCAATTTTCCACCAAAATTTTAAATTTTTCCACATTTTTAGGCAGTTTTTAGCACTTGAAGGCTACGGTTTACTTTACCCCCCCCCCCCAGCCGGAAGTTTTTGACTATAACTTTTTTATTTTACATTATTGTAGGCTCAAATTAAAGCTCTTAGTATATTTTTCGACGCTCTATCGAATGGCGTTGCTAAAATCCCGACAAAATAAGCGAAAATACCGACAACTTTGAGACCCTTCGGCTGTGGGGGCGGGGGGGTAAAGTAAACTGTTATCCACTTGAACTATAGTTTTCTACTGGGTTTGATATTCCTAAACGTAAGTTTTACTAAAACACATAAAAATAGATTTGACCCAAATTTCAGATTTTACGCATTTTTCTACGTTTCTAGATAGTTCATGCCTAAAAAGAGTTAGATTTACTACCCCCTCCCCACGCTAGTGCAAAAGAACCCATCCACCCTTCAGGTTCACCACGAATACTACTTGTATATGGATGGACGCGGGAACTATCAGTTCAAGAGGATAGAAGAGGGCACCGAACATTTTGGCTCGTGAATTGACGCTACACTACACGCCAAACAACACCCCTCCAGTCACACACACATTCCGTGCTCTAAATATACGCATTTCGGTGAAATATCGATTGAATAATGAATGGTCGTAATTTTATTGTTGACACAGGAAGAGAGAGAGAGACTGGAATTACGAAGATTTCGATCACAAATAGAAGGACAGAGGGCACTAGAATGGATGAATAGATGGACGAGTGCTTGACAAACGAGAAATGAAGCCAGAGATTTTTCTAGTCGAGTTCCATATCGTCTCCATCATCAGTCTTTCCCCTCTTCGGCTCTGGCTCGCGCGTCTCTTCCGATTGCGTATCCATCGTGTCGTCGCTTGTCGAGGCACCTAAATAAACAAAACATTAAAATATACAAAAATTCGCTTTTTTCCAGATTTCTACTTTTCTCAGGATCCAATTTTATAAACTAGAGTAAGTGTTTGTAAACTAATTTTTACACATCCTAAACCTAGAAAAAACCCATAATTTTTGAAACAAATAGATTTTTAAGCCAAAAAGTCAACTTTTTAATGTTTTTAGACAGTTTTTCTAGTCGAAATATACAGCGAAACGTTGCCAAAACACTATTTAAACATTGCTAGACATAAAAAACTTCGTCCCCCCGTTAATGCATAAGACCCAAAAATTGTTACCTTCCTTCTTCGGGGCCTCCTTGTCGGTGAGCGTCGTCGCGAATTTCAGGATATCTAAACAGACAATTTTTTGAAAAATTGAAGAAGACTGACCACCACTGGACGCGGCCTGAACGACATCATCGGGAAGGCCAAACTGCTGAAGAACAGGGCCAATCTGTCCACTGGCAAACGCGTAGTTGAACACGCCGACGGCTTGTTGGAAGGTGGGCTGGGAGGGGGTGTCGACGACTTCTTGCTTCGAACTCGCCTCTGCCTCTGGCACATCGTCCACCAGGATCGAGTTGGCCACGAATTGTTCTGGAAATACGGAATTGAATAAAAATAAAAATTGGGAGCTTGTTTAATAGCGGGGGGTCTAGTATCTACGCCGAATTGCGTTTTTTTTTGTTCAAGTCAGCTATATTTCGAGGTGAAAATTAGGCTTGATTTACCTTTATGGTCCTCGCCCGAAAAGTGTTTTTTCGGGTCGGAATCGATCTAGAAATGATCAAAATGTAGTTTTCAGTGAAAAAAATGCGCCGGAAAGAAGTCTTTAAGGGCCAAAAAGACCTTTTTTGCTAAAATTCGGGGACCATAAAAGGGGGTACGGGGGTATGTCGTTTATGGTCCTCGGCTAAAATCCATTTTTTCTCGTCGGAAACAATCCAGAAATGTTCAAAATATCGTTTGCAGTTCAAAAAAAGCGCCGGAAAGACCTTTTTAGCTGCAAAAATTATTTTGGTACAAAAATTCATTCAGCCCAGTTTTAGCCTAAAAATAAGGCTTCGTGCCACCGGGGGCCTAGTCGCTTCGGATGGGTGCGAGCTCGTACAGGGTTTCGAAATGGGGGCGCCACGGCCGGCGAAGCGGCCGGGGGCGCCCCCATTTCGGAAGAGTGGAGCGGCAGCCCATCCGAAGCGACGGCCCGCCTTGCCTGACAATGCTACGTGCCGCACCTTGTTCAGAAGCCTTGGGCGACCACGAACATCTTTCCGGCACTTTTTTTCGAAGTATTATGAATTTCCAACAATTAGCTATTGATTTGGTAAAAGAAAAAACACTTTTCAGGTGGGGACCATAAACGACATACCCCCATACCCACTTTTATGGTCCTCGAATTTTTAGCAAAAAAGGTCTTTTTAGCCATTAAATCCTTCTTTCCGGCGCATTTTTTTCACCGAATATGACATTTTGAACATTTCTGGATTGTTTCCGACAAGGAAAAATGGATTTTAGCCGAGGACCATAAACGACATACCCCCGTACCCCCTTTTATGGTCCCCGAATTTTAGCAAAAAAGGTCTTTTTAGCCCTCAAAAACTTCTTTCCGGCGCATTTTTTTCACTGAAAACTACATTTTGATCATTTCTAGATCGATTCCGACCCGAAAAATCACTTTTCGGGCGAGGACCATAAAAGCAAATTTTCCCGAAAATTATTTAAAAAACTTCAAAAGATGCAAAAAATTTGAATGTCGTAAAATGGCAAATTTTAGTAAAGAAATTGTATGTTTTGAAGTTTAGGAGCTGTCAAAAAGCCTATAAAACGCATAAAAGCAAAAAAAAAGTCGAGAAAAAAGTATAAATGCAAAATTATTCTCAAGAAAACGTAGAAAAACGTTTAAAAATTTGAAATTACGTCGAAAATCGATGTTTTTGCATTTTTGACACTAATTTGTACGTCTTTACGTTCAGAACTACTAAATCTAAACGCAAAATTACCGGAATTCTTCTCGAGGACCTGCTTCACTTCCTGGCCACGCAACACATCCGTCAGATCACATCCATCAGCCCGTGGACCGGCCGAAGCCATTCCGGCCACCAGTTGGCGCATCTTGTCATAATCGGCAGGGCCAGCCTTCGGCGTCGAATGGCCAGCAGCATCGGCGAGAACGGAAGATGATGAAGCATCAATCTCAGCCCCATCCGGTCCACCGTCAGCGCCCTCTTGAGAGGCACCGAACGAGTCGTCATTGCCCTAAAAATGCAAGAAAATAGTCTAAAATTTGAAACTTACCGGTCCCATGAGGGAGAGGAGCTGCATCAGCTGTCCCTGATCAAGCCCTCCAAAACTGGCGATATCGTCACGATTGAGACTGGCGGGAAGACGGGCACCCTTGCTGCCACTGCCCGTGAATGAGGAGAAGGCGTTTGGACCGGCGAATCGCTCGTGTGTGTTACGGCCGGCAGCCGATCGCTGGTGGGGCTGCTTGTTCAGGATGTCATTCACCTAAAAAAAGAGACAATTTTCGCTTTTACAATTTTATGTCCGTTTTGAACAAAATTTAACCAAATTTGAGGTAGAAAAACGAAAATGTAACGATTTTAGGCCGCAAAAAAACAACTTTTTGCCTAAAAAGCCTGAACTGGAAAGAAGCTGGTTTTCTGATACGAAAAGAGAAAAGATAAGTACATTTTTAAGTATAGGTAGGGCTAAAACGCTACAAAATTCTGTATTTACAGAGAAAACCGATCCAAAAGTGCCAAAAATTTACCTTCTCGCAGAGATCCTTCTCAATATCCGGCGTCCCATCCTGGATCCAGAAGAGACGGCGATCGGTGGACGTCTTGAACTTGAGGAGAAACACCTTTCCGTCGGTGCACTCGCGCACACGCATGAAGTCAGTGTCGCCGGGGAAGATGATCAGATCCTCAAAATCAAAAATATAGGACTGAATGCTCCAAAATGCCCTTACATCAACGACGGCGCCATTCTCCAAGTTCTTCCAGCAGAAATGAGTGAGCCCGTCGTTGGACTGCTTGATGAAGATCAGGCCTTTCGTCTTTTCGGGGACACACTAAAACAATGAAAATACGAGAAAGAGGGCTAGAAATTACCTTTTTATACCCGGGCTTGCTTCCGCCCTGCATGCTCAACTTTCCGGCCTTGATCTCGAGGAGATTGCCGTTAGCGCCGCCCTTTGTCGAAGTGGGGGTCGAGAACATGGCCGCCATTTTCTGAAATGAAAGGATAGAAGAAATTTAATATTATGAAAATAGAGAAAAACGGAATAGAAAAAGAGGATGACTTCTCGGATCGGACCCCTCGGGGCATCCCGTTCGATTACAATTGGGAAAGAGCCGTTGGAAGGAGGTCGTGCCGGGACCCAGCCGACTTCAAAAGGCAGCCAAAATAACGGTAATCCAAAAAGGTACTATAACTTACTACTACAATTTAAAATATTAAAATATTAATAAAAATGCGATAAGAAAGCGAAAAATCGAAAAAAGACACCGCCGTTACCCGTTGTACCCCATCAGGGTGTCTTTTTCTGAGAAACCTGGAAATATGCCTTCAAAACCACTTTATTTTCCCTTTTTCAGGTGATCAACGATGCTGACGAAGGCCTTCAACTGCCTCCATTGCGAGAAGCCGTTCGATTGCAAGGAGGGAGAGCCAAGGATGCCCATGTTCTCACAGCTTCTTAAACTCGTCTGGTGCCGCGCTTGTGGCCCAAATACTGCTAATGTGCCACAACGGAGTCTGATGGAATTCCTCAATCAGCCAGCATTCAAAAAGACGGCTGATGGCTATGAATACAACGCTCCTTTCAACGATCCAATCTGCTTCGGATGTCTACAGAACATTCAGGTGCTGGAGGGATGTAGCGCCTTTCCCGTCAACTGTGGCCATTTTCTTTGCCACGCATGTCATTTCCAGCGGATGGATGGAGTGGGCAGTTTCTGCAACAAATGCAAATTTACGGCGGACCGCTCGAAGTTCTATGCGGCGGACAGCAGATTGGCAGCTTTCTCGCATGACGTCAAAGAGGCTGCATTGAAGGCTAAATTGGATGAGCAAGCTAAGGTGAACAAAGCTTTGAAGTTGGAAAAGGCTCAGTTCGAAGCCTACATCCTAAAGAAGGAAGCAGCCCGAAAAGATGAGGGCCTGAAAGAATGTGGAGATTGTGGCAAGCAGCATCATGTGGAAAGTCTCTTACAATGTCAGGATCATAAGGCTATCGTTTGCGGTGCCTGCTTCTTCGAATCACATCAAGGACATTCCGTCGTTAAACTTCTCGGCATCGAGCTGGACCAGCTGGAGAAGCAGAACGATAAGCGATACACGGAAACGGTGGAAGGACTGCACGGTAATCTACAATATCTACAGAAAAATATCGACAATGCCGTCGACAAGGTTCTGCTTGCTGGAAAGAATCGACTGGCCACGATCACGAAATGTGGGAAATATGATGAGGCTCAAAAGGTCGTTTCGAGGGTCGAGGATGCGGCCAACAAATTCGAGAAACATTGCGAAGTCTACATTCCCGTGGCTCGCGAATTGGCCACTCGACTAGAGGAATTGAGCGAAGAATTGGTGCACGAGACTAAATAAAAATGCTTTCAAATTGTTATCCCGTTGTTATTGCTTTGAAATTGTTGTTAGTTGAATAAACATTGTCGAACTTTATCGAATCGATTAAATAATGGATAGATGACCGTGGAATTTTATAGTTATTCGTAATTTCTGATGCCATATTTATAACCATTTAGGCAAATGATTTTTAGTGTGTATGGTAGCTTTTCTTATTTTATGGCGTTCCCCTCGTTCTTTTTTGCTTGCGTCTTCTATCCATACCAATTCTCTGTTTTCAGGTAATCGCCTCGATGCTGACGAAGGCGTTCAACTGTCCGGATTGCGCGGCGCCATTCGACTGCAATGAGGGAGAACCCAGAGCCCCCTTCTACTCGATTCTTACCAGAATGGTATTCTGCCACAGTTGCGCCACGAACGTGAAAAATGTGCCACAACGGGGTCTGATGGAATTCCTCAATCAGCCAGCTTTCAAGAAGACGGATGATGGCTATGAATACACGGCTCCTTTCAACGATCCAGTCTGCTTTGGATGCGAACAGAAGATCAAGCTGATGGAGGGATGTAACGCCTTTCCAGTTCATTGTGGACATTTTCTGTGCAAAGCATGCAATCGGAAACGGATAGATGATATCTACAGTTCCTGCAACAAGTGCAATATGACGGCTGACCGTTTAAATTTTTATCCCGCGGACATCAGATTGGTCGTTTTCTCGTCTGAGATTGAAAAGGCTGAATTGAAGGCCCAATTGGATGTTCGAGATAACGAAGCAGCGACGGCAGAAACTCGCAAAGAATGTGGAAATTGTGGCAAGCAGTGCCACGTCGATAGTCTCTTACGTTGTGATGATCATCAGACGATCATCTGTGGGGTCTGCTTCTTCGAGTCACATCAAGGGCATTATGTCAGCAAACTGCTCAGCATCGAACTGGGCCAACTTGAGAGGCAAAATGCGAAGAGGTACACGGAAACGGTGGAAGGACTGCATGGAAATCTACAATATGTTCAGATAAATATCGACAATGTCGTCTACAAGGTTCTGATTGCTGGAAAGAATCGACTGGCCACGATCACGAAATGTGGGAAATATGATGAGGCTCAAAAGGTCGTTTCGAGGGTCGAGGATGCGGCCAACAAATTCGAGAAACATTGCGAAGTCTACATTCCCGTGGCTCGCGAATTGGCCACTCGACTCGAAGAATTGAGCGAAGAATTGGGGTACGAGACTTAATAGAAATGCTTTCGAATTGTTATCACGTTGTTGTTGCTTCGAAATTGTTGTTATTTGAATAAACATTGTCGAACTTTATCGAATCGATGAAATAATGGATGACCGGGAAATTTCATAGGTTTTTGAAATACGATGTGTTTACAAACTTGTTTCTAGCGGGTATTGCGCTTTTCTCTTCGTTCTCCTCGTGTTTTTTGCTTGCGTCTTATAACCATACTAATACTTTGTTTTCAGGTGATCGTCTCGATGCTGACGAAGGCGTTCAATTGTCCAAATTGCAAGAAACCGTACGACTGCAAGGACGGCGAGCCGAAAACTCCCGTCTACTCATACTCGGCTCGGTGCACCTGGTGCCGCGATTGCGGAAACATCTTCAATGTGCCACAACGGGGCCTGATGGAATTCCTCAACCAGCCAGCTTTCAAGAAGACCGAAGATGGCTATGTATACGCGGCTCCTTTCAACGACCCGATCTGCTTTGTATGCGACCATACGATCAGCGTGGCCAAGGGATGCAGCGCCTTTCCCGTCAAATGTGGCCATTTTCTTTGCGAAGGATGTTATCACAAAGAAGTCGTTTTCTGCATCGAGTGCAACGTGATGTCTCACGGCTCGAGTGTTTATCGCGCAGACAGCAGCTTGTTAGCCTTCCGGGAGCAAGTAATAAAAGAGGCTGTGTTGAAGGATCAGGTTCATGCTCCAACTAAGGACGACAAAAAGCTGAAATCCGTGAAGCCGGCGCCCGATGTGCACGTAGTAAAAGCAAAAAAAGGTCGAAAGGATGATACACTGAAAGAGTGTGGAGATTGTGGCAAGCAGCACGACGTGGATAGCCTCTTACAATGTCATGACCACAAGACGATCATTTGTGGCATCTGCTTCTTCGAGTCACATCAAGGGCATCATGTCGTCAAACTGCTCGGCATCGAACTCGACCAGATTAAGAAGGAACACCAGCAGAATTATACGAAAGCCGTGAAAGCAATTCATGGGAATGTACGATCTGTCCAGAAAAATATAGACAATGCCATCTACAAGGTCCTGAGTGCTGGAAAGAATCGACTGGCCACGATCACGAATTGTGCTCAATATGATGAGGCTCGGAAGGTCATTTCGAGGGTCGAGGATGCGGCCAACAAATTCGAGAAACATTGCGAAGTCTACATTCCCGTGGCTCGCGAATTGGCCACTCGACTCGAGGAGCTTGGAGCAGAATTGATGCAAGAGAAAAGTTGAAGATCTTTCGAATTGTTATCACGTTGTTGTTGCTTTGAAATTGTTGTTGGTTGGATAAACATTGTCGAACTTTATCGAATCGATGAAATAATGGATAGATGACCGGGTAATTTCATAGGTTTTTGAAAGACTATGCATTTACAACTGTGAATTTGTACTTAGGCATGGAATTGGATTTATTTCTAGCGAGTATCTCGCTTTTCTGTTCGTTCTCCTCTTTCTTTGACTTGCGTCTTCTATCCATACTAATTCTCTGTTTTCAGGTAATCGTCTCGATGCTGACGAAGGCGTTCAACTGTCCTCGATGCGAGAAGCCGTTTGATTGCAAGGAAGGAGAACCCAGGACCCCGTTCTACTCACACAAGCGTCAGCTCATCTGGTGCCGCAGCTGCGGCCCAAACTTTTTCAATGTTCCACAACGGGGCCTGATGGAATTCCTCAACCAGCCAGCTTTCAAGAAGACCGAAGATGGCTATGAATACACGGCTTCTTTCAACGACCCGATCTGCTTTGTATGCGACCAGACGATCAGCGTGGTCAAGGGATGCAGCGCCTTTCCCGTCAAATGTGGCCATTTTCTTTGCGAAAAATTTTACCACGAAGAAATCGATGAGAGCAACATTTTCTGTCTCAAGTGCAACGTGATGGATGACGGTTCGCGTCTTTATCCCGCGGACACCAGATTGTTGACATTCGGCGAGGAAATAAAACAGGCTGGATTTAAAGATCAGTTACATACTCCAAATAAGGCCGACAAAACGCGGAAATCCGCGAATCCGGCGCCCGATGTGCACGTCGTAAAGGCCAAAAAGGCTCGAAGGGATGATACACGGATAGAGTGTGGAGATTGTGGCAAGCAGCACGACGTGGATAGCCTCTTACACTGTCATGACCACAAGACGATCATTTGTGGCATCTGCTTCTTCGAATCACATCGTCAGCATGCCGTCGTCAAACTGCTCGGCACCGAACTGGACCAGCTGAAGAAGCAGAACGATAAGCGATACACGGAAACGGTTGAAGGACTGCACGGCAATCTACAATATCTACAGAAAAACATCGACAATGCCGTCGTCAAGGTTCTGATTGCTGGAAAGAATCGACTGGCCACGATCACGAAATGTGGGAAATATGATGATGCTCAGAAGGTCGTTTCGAGGGTCGAGGATGCGGCCAACAAATTCGAGAAACATTGCGAAGTCTATATTCCTGTTGCTCGCGAATTGGCCACTCGACTCGAGGAATTGAGCGAAGAATTGGTGCACGAGACTAAATAAAAATGCTTTCAAATTGTTATCCCGTTGCTATTGCTTTGAAATTGTTGATGGTTGAATAAACATTGTTAAACTTTATCCAAACGATGAAATAATGGATGGTAACCGTGAAATTTGCTAGATTTTTGGAATACGATGTGTTTACAAACTTGAAATTTGTATTTAAAGAGATAGGGGCGGCATAAGTCAATCGATTACGCGAGGGAAAGAAAATGTCTCTGCGCCTCTCCCCTGGGAGCCCTCTCTCGCGCGAGATCGCCGCGGGACCTGTTGAACCCCCCCTCCCCAAGGGGGGTTCAACAGATGCCGTCCTCATCTCTTTAATCAAGAAATCGGATTTATTTCTAGCGGGTATTGCGCTTTTCTCTTCGTTCTCCTCGTGTTTTTTGTTTGCATCTTATCACCACACTAATTTTTTTATTTTCCGGTAATCGTCTCGATGCTGACGAAGGCGTTCAACTGTTTCCGATGCGCGCATCCTTTTGACTGCGAAGAAGGAGGGCCCAGGATTCCCATCTACTCATACGTCCTTCGGCTAGTCTGCTGCGGCGCTTGCTCGAAAAACGCCTCCAATTTGCCACAACGGGGTCTGATGGAATTCCTCAATCAGCCAGCTTTCAAGAAGACGGATGATGGCTATGAATACAACGCTCCTTTCAACGATCCAGTCTGCTTTGGATGCGAACAGAAGATCAAGCTGATGGAGGGATGTAATGCCTTTCCCGTGCATTGCGGGCACTTTCTGTGCGGAACATGCCATCACAAGCGGATCAATAACATACACAGTTCCTGCAACAAGTGCAACAGGATCTCTGAAGGTTCGAGTGTTTATCCCGCGGACAGCAGATTTTGGGCCTTCCTGAGTGAAATAATAGCGGCGGGATTGAACGATAAGGCTCATGCTCCAACTAAGGACAACAAAACGCTGAAATCCGTGAAGCCTGCGCCCGATGTTCACGTAGTAAAAGCAAAAAAGGCTCGAAAGGATGATACACTGAAAGAGTGTGGAGATTGTGGCAAGGAGGAGCCCGTGACGCGCCTCTTACAATGTCATGACCACAAGACGATCATTTGTGGCATCTGCTTCTTCGAGTCACATCAAGGACATTCCGTCGTCAAACTGCTCGGCATCGAGCTGGACCAGCTGGAGAAACAGAACGACAAGAGATACACGGAAACGGTTGAAGAACTGCACGGCAATCTACAATATCTACAGAAAAATATCGACAATGCCGTCTACAAGGTTCTGATTGCTGGAAAGGATCGACTGGCCACGATCACGAAATGTGCTCAATATGATGAGGCTCAAAAGGTCGTTTCGAGGGTCGAGGATGCGGCCAACAAATTCGAGAAACATTGCGAAGTCTATATTCCTGTTGCTCGCGAATTGGCCACTCGACTCGAGGTGCTTGGAGAAGAATTGATGCAAGAGAAAAGTTGAAGATCTTTCGAATTGTTATCACGTTGTTGTTGCTTCGAATAAAATAGTTGAATCAACATTGTTGACCTTTTGGAATAGATGAAATAATGGATAGATGACTGTGAAGTTTCATAGATTTTTGATATACGATGTATTTACAACTGTAATTTTGTATTAGGCAAAGAAAGTTGAATTTATATCTAGCGCAGGTTCTTTAGCATCATCGGGGAGAGCGCGGATCCAAATCTTTCTATAAATCTAGAAATGACTAAAAGTCTACCTTATTAGTGTTTTTAGTACAATACAAATATATTTAAACTCGGGGAACTATTTTAAAACTTGAAAAACGTTTCCGAAAAGTCGAAATTTTGGTAAGAAAACGACACTATATTGTGTGCAAAAGTGCACTTTTTGCTCGAAAATCGATATTTTTAATGACATCGTAAAGTTAAAGCGATAATGCGAAAGAACCCGAGCGGGTATTGGGCTTTTCTTTGTTTATGGCGTCCTCCTCGTTTTTACCTGTGTCTTCTAACCATATTAATTCTTTATTTTCAGGTTATCGTCTCGATGCTGACGAAAGCATTCAGCTGTCCGGATTGCAAGAAGTCGTTGGATTGCAAGCCTTTGGACTGCGAGAAACGCGTCTCCTGTCCACCCAGCATGCACCGTGAAATATGCCGCACATGCTCCACTGGTTCCTACAAACTTCCCCAGCTCGGCCTCATCGAATTCCTGAGTCAACCGGCATTCAAGAGGACGGATGAAGGCTATGAATATACTCTGCCTATCAACGATCCAATCTGCGTTGGTTGTGAGGGAAAGATCAAGGTATCTGAAGGGGCTTTCCTCGCTCAATGCAGCCATTATTTCTGCAAGAGCTTCAGGCATAAGCAGCTTTATGGTTCCGTCATCAACTGCTCAAGGTGCCGCGTCGTCGTGGATGTTTGTACGCGCACATGTCCAAATCTTTGGGGCGCCGGCAGAAAACTAGCGGCGTTCTTTGAGGAGATACGGGATAGTGTTCACGAATATGAGGCAAAGAAGGCAGCAGAACGGAAGGACCGAGCACAGATGGACTGTGGAGATTGTGGAATGAAGCAACCGGTGGACCGTCTCTTCAAATGTATGGATTGTCAGAGGATCAATTGCGGCAATTGCTTCTACGATTCTCATCGTGAACATTCCGTTGTGCAACTACTCGGCATTGCATTGGAGGAAATGCAGGGACAACACGGGAAGAGATATACGAAAACACTAGAAGGGCTGCACGGCCATCTGAAATATGCTGAGAGGAATATCGATAATGCTGTAGTGAGGGTGCTGATGGCTGGAAGGGATCGGCTGGCAAAGATGAAGCAGTGTACCCAATACGAAAGAGCCAGTAAAATCGCCGAGAAAGTGGAGAAAGCGGCTGAGGATTTCGAGAAGGAATTTGATGAATACTTTCCTGTTGCTCGCAAATTCGCTACACGACTCGAGAAGCTGGGAGAGGAATTGATGGAGGAAGAAGAATGAGCAAGGTTCTCATAATTTGTTGCTGGTTTTCTCACTTTGTTACGTCTGAATAAATATTCTTATTGATATCAACATCGTCTTGGTCTTCAAACAATGGCTTAACAACTCTAGTTTTTGTAGGAGCATTTGTTACTCGTTTGTTTTGCTTTCCATTATCTTTGCTTCGGTTCGCATAAGTCTATTAATTCTTTATTTCCAGGTAATCGACGATGCTGAAGAAGGGGTTCAACTGCCCGTCATCTGGACGTCTACCTTCCTGTTGCTCGCGAATTGGCCCCACCCGATTGGAGGCGATGGGAGAAGAATTGATCAAAAATCAAACAGGTAATGAATCTGGTACTTCCATCTTAGCGGCGGAGCAAGGCAAATTTTTTTAAATTGAGCTAATGCGTGCATAGTAATCAAATAACATATACCTTCTTAATGTGTTTAGTATCTTAGCTTGACTAAAACTATGATACTTATAGAAAATCTTAGAAATCTAAAGTTATGATACCTTTTCATGCGTTTTCGTGAAAAAGATTGTTTCCTAAACATTTGTAATTCTTCCGAATTTTTGTAAAAATTGCGCACACTTTTTTTGAAGTCTTTTTATATAAGAAACAATTTGGAAGGCTATGGAAATTGTGCAAATAATCTCGCCTAAATTGCCATCGTAAAAATGATGCCTTGTCCCCCGCTAACACGGAAGTACCGGTTCTTTAGGATTCCCGGGGGGGGAAAGTATTCCCGGGGGGGGAAACCAATTTTTTTCCTGGTGGTCCCGGTTGACCTAGTAATCAAATATAAAGTGTTTTCGAATTGTTTTTAGTAAGTTTTAACTATATTTAAAGCAGAATACCTTTCAGAAAAATTTAGAAAAATGTTTGAAAAAGTCGAAAATTTGGTCATTTTGGGTCTATTTTTCGACCTAATTTTTAATTTTTTACAATTTTTTTGGTTAAAATGTGTGTAGTTTTTATGCACAGGAATAGTTAAAAACAATTTAGAAACGCATCCGCAATTTATACAAAAATCTAGGCTTTCGCCGAAAAAAATTTGTTTTCCCCCCCCGGGAATACTTTCCCCCCCCGGGAATCCTAAAGAACCCCAGTACCCAATTTTTTTTCCTGATTGATTTTTGCACTTTGTCATTGCTGAATAAACGATTTTGATATTATAAACTGTATACGGCTTCAAGAAATGGCTTAACAGCTCTACAGTTTTTAAATTCCATTTCAAATGTAATTTTTTAGGTATGCTTGTAAGCAACGGTGTGGTAGATAGTTGCCGTAGTTATGTAGTTGAAAGATGAAGCTTCTTCTGGGTTTTGAGATACGTTCTTGTGGTGAAATGCTCTTTTAGGCGTCAGCCCGTATGGCTAGGTTGCAACGTAGTCATTGCCTATCGGGGCGTTATCAGCTGAAAAAAAACTAGTGTGTTACGAGGGGGTTGTAGTGGTCATTAAAGGGATAGGGGCGGCATGAGCCGATCGATTACGCGCGGGAAAGAAAATGTCGCTGCGCCTCTCCCCTGGGCGCCCTCTCTCGCCGCTGCATCTCTTTAAGTCGAAGTAAGTAAGTGAATTTTTCGAGGCGTTGAATGGCCTTTCAAAGTTTGGGCTTAGCAGCTTAAAGCGCATTTAAACCTTTTAGATAGGTGGTTAAGCAAGCAGGGGATTTTAGCAGGGCTATAGCTAAGGATCGAAATACGCCCAAAAGTAAGGAGCGAGTGATATTTCGGCATACCGCAAAATTTCCTGGATCCTCTTGTAAATTTCCATTGCTCTTTGCTTCCATTCGCATAACCATGATATTTTTTATTTTCAGGTTCACAACGATGCTGACGAAGGCGTTCAACTGTTTCAAGTGCCGGGAGCCATTCGATTGCCAGCAAGGACAACCCAAGGGCCCATTCTACTCGCTTTTCAGGAAAATGGTCGGGTGCCGCATCTGCGCCCCAAACGTCTCCAATGTGCCGCAACGTGGTCTGATGGAATTCCTCAATCAGCCAGCATTCAAAAAGACGGAAGATGGCTATGAATACACGGCTCCTTTCAACGATCCAATCTGCTTTGGATGCGAACAGCACATCAACGTCATGAAGGGATGTAGCGCTTTTCCCGTCAAATGCGGCCATTTTCTTTGTGGCGGATGTAATGCCCTGCGCAACGATCGCACCCACAATTCGTGCAAGAACTGCCGCGTCATGACGGATGATCCGGGCGATTTTTATGCTGCGGACAGTAGTTTGGCAACATTTTCCCGTGAGATCGGCGAGAACGAATTAAAGCGAAAGTTGGATGTGGAGCAGAAAGAGAATGAAATGCTGAGGGCTGTGAAGGCTCGTATTGATGCAATTGAGGCGAAAAAGACGGAAGATCGAAAGAATGGAGCGTTGAAAAGATGTTGGGCATGTGATATCGAACAATCATTGGAACGTCTCTATAAATGCAATGATTGTCTATCGATCAATTGCGGAAATTGCTTCTTTGATTCGCATCAAGGCCATGATGTCGTCAAACTACTCGGCATAGAATTAGATAAGATGGAGGGACAACATGTTCAACGATATACGGAAACATTGGAAGGACTTCGCGGAAATGTCCAGTACGTTCAGAAGAATATCGACAATGCCATGGATAAAGTTCTAATTGCGGGAAGACAGCGATTGGCAAAGATCAAGGAATGTACTCAATATCAACGAGCCAATAAGATTGCCGAGAAAGTGGAGAAAGCGGCTGAGGATTTTGAGAAGGAATGTGAGGTCTACTTTCCTGTCGCTCGCAAATTCGCTACACGACTCGAGGAATTGGAAGAAGAATTGATGGAAGTGGAAGAATGAGCAAGATTTTAATAGTTTGTTGTTGATTTTCTCACGTTGTTATACCTGATAAATATTATTTTAATCACAAAAGGCCGACGCGCTAAAATAATGGCTTGAAAGCTTTAGTTTTTCTGATGAAGCTAACTTTGTTAATAGTTTCTTTTATTTTCGATTGCTCTTTGCTTCATCCTTGTAACCTTATTAATTCTTTATTTTCAGGTAATCGACGATGCTGAAGAAGGCGTTCAACTGTCGGCATCTCGAGGTCGACACTCCTGTTGCTCGCGAATTGGAGGAGCTGGAAGAAGAATTGATCAAGAAAAAACAGGTAATGAATTTGGTGCTTCCGTATGAGGGGGAGCAAGACAAATCTTTTTAATTCAGCTGATATTTTTAGTATTTTGGCTTGACTAAAACGATGAAAATCGTATAAAACCTTAAAAACCCCAAGTTTTGATAATTTTTCATAGGTTTTTGTGAAAAGTGACTTTTTTCTTAACATTTGTATTTTTTATATTTCGGTACATTTTTTAAAAGTCTTTATATAGGAAACAATGTAGAATGCTATGGAAATTGTGTAAATAATCTCCCCGAAACTGCCATCGTAAAAATGATGCCTTGTCCCCCGCTAACACGGAAGTACCCAATTTTTTGTTGATTGATTTTTGCACTTTGTCATTGCTGAATAAAAGATTATTGATACAACAAATTGTCCATGACTTTAAAAATGGCTGCACAGCTCTACAGTTTTTAAATGTGTTTTCAAATGTAATTTTTAGGTATGCTTGTAAGCTATGGTGTGGTTGATGTTTGCAATCGTAATGTATTTGAAAGATGAAGCTTGATCGGGATTTTTTTATGGTGGTTTGAGTAGTTTTGGATTTATCGAAACTTATGAAAATTGTTGTTCTTTGAGGGTTCGAGGGTTTGAGGGTTTGAGGGTTCGAAAACTTTGATCTTTTTTGGGTGCTTTTTCATACATTTTGACGAAAAAGCCAAACATTTTGCGGATTTTTAAGATTATTCCATGAGTTTTTGACATCTAAAAACGCTAGAAAATCTTATAAGAATTGCTTGGCTTTTGCTATCGGGCCGTACGGAATTACGGTGAAAATTTGGTCCCCCGCTAACAGTCCAGTACCGGAAAAACTGGGATACAGCGCAAAAAAACCCGATTTTCAAGTTATTAAACTTTTCCAGAGATTAGACTTTTGTAGTTTGTAGTTACCCTCCATTGGCGCAGGTGTCTGGCAGAATTTGGACAGAGTTCAATCGGCTGTTGTTGGCAACGGTTTCTGAGTGTTCACTTAATTTGCACGCATACGTGTCGAGAGGAATGGAATGGAATGGAAAGAAGGAATTGTTGGGTGACAATGTGCCCATTACATTCTATTACAAACCATAATGGAATCGGGGCCTCCGACGGGGGCCAATCTGGAGTAGCTACGCGCCAATACCTCATTACGGACGAGGGGACTGTAATTGGGCCCCCGTCGACAGATATAAATTGCTGGAATCGCAATCGGGCAGCCAGTTTTTTGAGACCAAAGTTTTACCTTTTAGCTAGCTGCGGATTTTCTAGATTTTAGACGCAATCGGTTAGATTTCTTGACTGTTTGATTTTATTGCGTAATCAAGGAGTTTTTCGGTTCTTTTGCATTACCGGGGGGACGGGGGGTGCGTCCAATTTAGTATGTCTTTTAATAAGGCATTTAGTGAAATTTAGATTTTTTTCAAGCGGAAAACAATTTAAAACTTCGCAAATTTGAAATTTTTGTCGAACAATCCATATTTTTTGGTTTAAAAATCGCCATTTTTTGTATTTTCACTACAAATTTGTAATGTTTAGAAAAAAGTAGTGCGTCGCTTGGCTGGAGTTCAGTGACGTAATCGGTTAGACTTTCAGCTGTTGGTTTTACGACATAATTAATTATTTTTCAGCTCTAAAGATACGGTTTTTACCGTTTTTATTAGATGACTGTCCCTACTGGCTGCCAAAAAGGCCTTAAATTCACTTAATATTTTCCTTATTTTTGTTGTTAATGTTGTTAATATATTTACTTACTTTTTATGATTTTTAGATAGCAAGCAATGGCTGGCGTCGGTCTATGGTGGTGGGAATGGGTTACATTAAGTATCTGGTGGCCACTTTGCCTTATTTACATTCTATTAATTACGTTTATGGACGTGAAACATTTCGGGATTCCTGTTACAATTAAGGATCAGCTACGGTTGAATGTAAGTTGGAGTCTAACGGAAAAATTTTATACTTGTAAAATATTTATTTAATCAAAAGAATGTTTAGGGCGTGATGAACGTGATTCTATTTCTGCACACCGAGCTCTTCCTCCGTCCGATCTGCCACGAATGGATATTTCCGGCTTCTTCACTTCCGCTATGGGTTCCGCGTGTTTTGTATTCAACGCAGGTTGGTCTCTTTCTCTCTCTCTCTCTCTCTCTCTCTCTCTCTCTCTCTCTCTCTCTCTCTCTCTCTCTCTCTCTCTCTCTCTCTCTCTCTCTCTCTCGCTCCCCTTCTTTCTCTCTCTTTATCTCTCTTTCTCTCTCTCTCTCTCTCTCTCTCTCTCTCTCTCTCTCTCTCTCTCTCTCTCTCTCTTTCTCTCGCTTTCTCTCTCTTTCTCTCTCTCTCTCGCTCTCTCTTTCTCTCTCTCTATATCTCTCTCTCTCTCTTCTCTCTCTCTCTCTCTCTCTCTCTCTCTCTCTATCTCTCTCTCTCGCTCCCCTTCTTTCTCTCTCTTTATCTCTCTTTCTCTCTCTCTCTCTCTCTCTCTCTCTCTCTCTATCTCTCTCTCTCGCTCTCTCTTTCTCTCTCTCTATATCTCTCTCTTTCTCTCTCTATATATATCTCTCTCTTTCTCTCTCTCTCTCTCTCTCTCTCTCTCTCTTTCTCTCTCTCTCTCTCTCTCTCTCTCTCTCTCTCTACTCTTTCTTTTCAGGTAATCCTGAAGAATAACATCTACCTCATCTACATCCCGACGGCCCTCAATCGATTCACGGCTTTCTACTATCCCGTTCAACATCAACATGTAGGTTATAGCTATTTTCAGGATACGGTAGCTAGAGCAACTTCTAAAAAACGTCATTTTCATATGGTGATACATTTAGTGGTGGAATTGCAACCGTTTCCGCCTTCTCTTCCTTCTCGTCTGGATCATCTCTACAATCTTTGCCCTCCCGGCCATTCTCGATCCCACTCCCACATTTATACGCAGACCCGACGGACTATTGGATTTCGGAAGTGATAATGCCGTACGTAATTTGGAGCATTTTAGAGTTTCAGGCTTTAAAGGGGACATGACAGCAAAGAACCCTAAAAAAAACCGATTTTTAGTGGCTCCCCCACGGTCTCTCCTTTCTCCTTTCAATCATTGCCGTTTCTGTGACTACCGTACTCTATGCTGCCTGTCTCCACAGATACCGCAATCTCAAATTCAAACGCAGTCGAAATGTAAGTTTTTCTAAAAGCAGAGTAACCCAAAAATCCAATTTTTCAGGTTTTCGAGTGTCAGCTCTTCAAGACGAGCCTGACAGCTTATCCACCATTTTTGATCTACACTGTCAAGTGGGTTTTAAAGGACCATTGAATGCAAAAAGAATTACGATATATGACGAGATACAGGGTGTCCCAAAAAAAAACCCCCCCTACCTAGCGGTCCGCAGTCAAGTCCGATTTTTATGATTTAACTACCCATCGATAGCTCTCGAAAAGGCGAGAAAACAAGCGGGTCTCGTTTTCTAAGATTTAATCTAATTCCATCGATATTTAAGGTTTTTCTAAAAAAACCGGTACTTTTTCAACAGGAATTTCGTAATTAGCATGCAGATCCTGCACAACTTAGCAGTTTTCATGGTTTTTGGACGTAAAATTAGCGAATAAAAATGCATGATAAAGAAAATGAACCCTCCTTGTTTTCTCGCCTTTTCGGGAGCTTTCGATAGATACCTAAATCGTAAAAATCGGAATCGACTGCGGACCGCTAGGTAGGGGGGGTGGTTTTTTTTGGGACACCCTGTATACGATAGAATTATGACATCCAATTACGCTATGTAATTACGTGATCTAATTCTGATATTTTTCGGGCCTTTTTGTCCAAATTACAGTGGGTAGAACCTTTTTAGAGGGCCATTGAAAGCAAAAGACATTACGCTATATAATTACGTCATGCAGATTTTTCTAGGTGTCTGTTGGACGCGATTGCCGGAATAACAGGGGATACCAATCTCGAGTATACAGTACAAAGTACATGGTAAGTTTTCGGAAATATATCTTCTCGATTTCCGCAAAGAATCCCAGCTAGGTCCCCCATTTTCAGGTACTGGCTGCTAGATATCCAAACAATGCTCCCTGTGATCCCTCTCCTGATTTGCTTCTTCTTCATCAACAAAACCTATCGACATCTCCCATTTATGGCCAAAGTTGGACCGATCGAGACGAAGACGGCTAGATCATCTTCTGCATCATCATCTACTGGACATCCACAATCAAAGGAAGCCTCGCCCACCTATACCATCGATTTAACCATGGATACAACGGTGTGTAATAAGGATGGGAATAGTGTGTGAACGAAATGAATAAATAATTGTATATTTTGACGGATGAAAGCTAGAGAAAACGCGAGGGTGAGAGACAAAGAGAAAAAGAGAGAAGACACAAACACAAGAAAGAAACAATTGTTCGTAAAATAGACGCCGAACTCTGTGGCCAAGTGGTTAATGGCGGCGCCTGCCGATCTGACGTCCCGGGTTCGAGTCCCGGCCGCGACAGATTTTTGCTTTTGCTTGAAACTCTCAGAATTGGCTGGCTGGCATCCAGAAGCTGGAATGTAAATTTTGCGTGCCATAAACATTGTTATGTGAATCGTTGTGAGGCATGGCCATCAAAAGATGCGACAAATTTCCAATGGCAATTTATATGGGAGCCCCAGCCATCGTTTTTTTGTTGTATAAAGCGGGGTGATCGGCGATATTCCAGCACGAAATCGCCATGAAATCTTTGGTGCTGGTTGTGCTGGTTGTTCTGATTGGGGTATCGAATGGTTGTATGCCTGTAAGTTGTACGAATTGGTGAAAAAACGCTTGACAATTTTCTCGTTCCGTGGTTGAAAGCGAGAGAAAACGAGAGAGAATACATAAAACATAAAAATAGAACAATTGGCCAAAAAATCGGCGCCGAATTCAATCCGTGGCCTAGTGGTTAACGGCCGCGCCTGCCAATCTGACGACCCGGGATCGAGTCCCGGCCGCGACAAACCTTTTGCTTTTTGCTCGAGACTCTCAGAATGGGTTATCAGCCAACACGAATTGACGGGTGGCGATCACCTGTCCGAAAAACACCTGTCCGAAAAACATCTGTCCGAAAAACAACTGTCCGAAAAATCGCCTGTCCGAAAAACATCTGTCCGCAAAATCACCCGTCCGAAACGTCGCCTGTCCGAAAAATCGCCTGTCCGAAAATCATCCATCCGAAAATCTACTGTCCGAAAAGTCATTTTCGGACCCTGAAATCGAAGTGCGGCTGAAGCTTCCCAAGGCCTTCAGGTAATCTATTCAAACCGGATTTTGGAGAAACTGGGAGGGTAGTTTCCAGGAATACGAACCGCTACTGTATCATAAATTTTTGGAGAGTGACTCAATGAGCTCGGGCAGGCAGTCCCTAAGATACGGCCGATGAAACTTGGTTTGGTCACGATTCCGGGGCTTTCCCCACGTGGGGCTATCTGGTGGCAGTTACACCTCGAACCTTTAGGAACTGGCTAAGTAATTCGAAAAGGGTTTTGATTGGCTGCTTCCGACATTAGTTTTTCGGACTGGTTTTTTCGGACAGGCGACTTTTCGGACATATGATTTTTCGGATAGACGATTTTCGGACAAGTGTTTTTTCGGACACAGGTTTTTTCGGACGGGTGATTTTTCGGACAGATGTTCT
This sequence comes from Mesorhabditis spiculigera, assembly GCA_958295435.1. Classification (NCBI taxonomy): domain Eukaryota; kingdom Metazoa; phylum Nematoda; class Chromadorea; order Rhabditida; family Rhabditidae; genus Mesorhabditis; species Mesorhabditis spiculigera. Next base: position 52,238 of record CATQJA010000158.1, read on the forward strand.
TCGGACAGGTGTTTTTCGGACAGATGATTTTCGGACAGGTGTTTGGCAATCCGAATTGACATTTGTAGACCAAGTGCCGCAATGATGACCAATGCGATGCGGGCGAGAAATGTGTGATGTCGAAGCGGGGATTGGTCTCTTCATGGGTTCCACAGGGTGTTTGTCAGAAAAAGCAACAGGTAAATCCACGCTCAAAAGTCCAGTTGTGAAACTAATTAATTCTAACAGACATTTCGAGTTTATATCGATTTTTCAGAAGGTTTCTAACCCATTTTAGCCAACAAAAAATCCGTGGCATGGAAAAGAGTGTAAGGCGGACAGTGAATGCCCGGAACGGTGGATGTGCCATTCGAAATACGGATGCTTGCCGCCACCATGTGATAAGCCCTCAAACAGCAACCACAAATAAAAACATTATCACCATCTGCCACATGCTCAGTACTATTCCTAAGTATATTTTTAAAGTACTCCAGGCCTTGACAATTTTATATTGCCGCGGTTGAAAGCTAGAGAAAACGAGAGAGAACACATTAAACATAAAAATAGAACGATTGGCCAAAAAATCGGCGCCGAAATCCGTGGCCTAGTGATTAGTGGCCGCGCCTGCCAATCTGACGACCCGGGTTCGAGTCCCGGCCGCGATAAACTTTTGCTTTTTGGTCCAAAATATCATTTGGTTAACTAGAAGCCAGAAAGTGACAGAGAGATAGAGAGAAATATGGCAAGAGAAATAGAGAGAAAGATAGTTCTTGGCTAACTAGGTAGACTAGACCCCCCGCTAACAACCAAGTACCGGTTGATAGGCAGACCGACATACAAATCGACTAACTGACAGACAGACTTTTTGGTCTTGCTCTAACCTCTGATGCCCAAAAATCCGTCCAGTACATCACAATACTCGTCACAAATCCCCCAATTGAGCTGGTGTGTTTTGTTAGCCGTGTGTGAAATGGCGCTATTACTCGTGTCATGGTTGTCCTATCTGTCTGTATGTTTGTCTCTCTGTGCATCCAATCAATCTCCCTCTACTCGATCTCGGGATCCCCACATTTCATCGCCATCACCCCTCGTCCTCCTCGCCCTCATCCTCCCCACCCCCAATTTTTCTTTTGCATTTCGTCGATAGGTGCCCTTTGGAATTGGCATCACGAGGGGTTGGATTTTCGCGAACGTTCTGGTTTTTAGCGGTGTTTTTGGTATTTAATGAAAACTTTGGAGGTATTTCGGAGCGAGAATTCGTCATCTGGGCGTAAAATTGCTCACAAAATTTGAAAAAAACATTATAAATTAGGTTTAAAAGCATCTAAATATATTCTGACTGTCAGATAATAGTACTTACCTGCCAGTTAGCCTAGATCTCGACGACATTTTGAGACAATTTGCATTTTCTGACGTTTTCTGATGATTTTGACCATTCCCGACTGATCTCCGTAACAATTGTCATTTTTTTTGGGTAAGAGATCGTTTTTAGAAGTGATCGATCTCCTCGAATAGCCTCCCACAACCTCTAAAAAGATGACGGATGCCCTAAAAGTGTCTATTTTATCCATCAGAGACCACATTTACGATGGGGCGGCCGAGGCCGAGTCCATTTGGGCGCCATTCCCTGATTGTGCTCATCTATATCTACTTATTTCATTGTTCTTTCCTCTAACTGGCAGCCAATTTACCCGAAAAACTTGTTAAAATCGCCTCTCTTTTTTTAGAATCAACGAAACAATCCAACATGGCCACAGCCCACGATCGCAAGGTTCTAAACCGCATTCTCAATCCGTTGATGCCGGATACCGATCCGGAAGAGGAAAAACAACTCGAGGACAGTCAGTTTAAATTTAGAATAATAAATTGGGTAATTTTAGAACCAATAAACCACGCTGGGATCGAGGAAAGTCGAGAATTAGAAAGACAGGCGATCAAAATGGCCGAGACCGGCCGAATCGATGACGCCATGAAATTGTTTGATAGGGCTGTCGAGGTACGGTAATTGACAAAGTAAATGAATATTATAGTTTAAATTTAGGTTTGCCGAATAAATCCATCGGCCTATAATAATCGAGCGCAGGCGCGGAGGATGAATAATGATACGGAAGGTATGAGAAGGAAATCGATGGAAATTGATCTTTTTCGAATGAAAGCAATCGATAATTTGAATGACAGTAAGAGATAATGAGGGCAAACTAGCAGAGATTCTTGTGGAACTTGGCGGCACGCATCGATTAAAGCTAGAAACTAGCTGCACTCGTCATTAATGCGTTCCCCAATGACAGAAATTCATTTTTTTCCTTCGCCAACCGCTTAATCACATACCAGTTCAGAGATATTGAGGGCAAACTAGCATAGATTCTTGCGGAATTCGGAAATACGCACAAATAAAACTCTCAGGCGCCCTCCTCGACCTGGATGAGGCGATCAAATTGAGTGGCGGCCAAGGGAAATCAGCCTGTCAAGCCCTGACACAGAGGGCATTGATCAAGAGGCTCAAGGGGGATGATGACGGAGCACGAGTATGTTCTTTGATAAAAATATTTTCTTAAAAAACGAAAATATTGATTTTTCGACCAAAAATGCCGATTTTCGATAAAAATTTCAAATATTTATAACATTTGTGAAGTTTTTAGATATTTTTCTACATTAAAAGGAGTTAACTTTTACTAAAAAGGCTATTGAATGGCTTTAAGTATAAAATCAAGCGCATTTAAACTATTCAATCCATTTTTAGGCGGACTACGAGCAAGCCTCCTCCCTTGGCTCATCATTCGCTAAAATGCAACTCGTAGCCCTGAATCCCTATGCGGCAATGTGCAATAAGATGTTGGCCGAGGTGATGGGGAATATGAGACAACCCAAGTGTGAATAAATACTTTATCATAGCATTTTACATTAAATAGAGTACTTTTGACAATTTTCTAAATTCTTGCACTTTCAAACGTTTGTAACTTTGTGAAAGCCTTATAATTTGTGCCATAAAACATCCTAAAATTCTCTACTTTTTGAGGACTTCTCACTGGCAGCTTTGAAAGAATCTGAAAATCCCGGAATTCAAAAAAAATATAAGGTTTTACCCTTTTCTTGAGGCCGCGGAAAAACTTTGCACCCGAATAGCTCGGCCGTTTTGTAGTTTGTAGTTTTCCAAGTACCTTCAAAATGTAGAGAAGCTCAAGGGCTACAAAATAAAGTACAAAATGTTTAAAGCTACGCGTTCTATGATTTTTTTACAATTTTTTAAACATCAAAAGAAGCATTTTTAACCAAAATCAATAACTTAATCTTTATTCAGTGGCACAATTTAGGTATTGATGGAATATTAGGTAATGTATCAGCTAGCAGATCCAATCCTCGCCCATCATTTAATTGTACATTTCTTATACAACATTTGAGTGACCGTCTTTCGGGTGTTGTCCACGGGAGGGGCTCCACGTGTCGGGGCCAGCCTGAAATTAGCATAAATTATTTGGTATTCGTCGATAACAAATTTTTAATTTTGTAAAGCGTAGCATCCCAACAAAACATAAACCATGCACAACGAAAAACCCGCAAAAGTTCATATTTTTGAATTTGCAAGAGTTTTCGCAATCGATGACGCCATGAAAATCCTGTTTTTTTAAGGTTTAAAAAGCTCAAATACAACGGCAACCCGTATTTAACGCCCCTTCACGCCCTTTCGCGCCCTCCTGTATTTCGCGCCCCCTGTAAATAACGCCCCCTGTATTTAACGCCCTTCTGTATTTAACGCCCTCGAAATGACCACGAAAAGTGCGTTATTTACAGGAAAAAGCTCGTTTTGCAGGGCGTTATTTACAGGAGAGCGTTAAATACAGGGGGCGCGAAATACAGGGGGCGTTATTTACAGGAAGGCGTGAAGGGGCGCGAAAGGGCGTTAAATACGGGTTGCCAAATACAACCTTAAATAGAAGAAATTAGTTTTTTTCCCGGTTTTTAAGCGATTTCTCAACCGATTACGCCAGGTTAATTGGGGCAACTTTCAGTTTTCGTTAGTTTTTATCGATGTCACACATTTTTCGATGGATTACGTTATGATAGCCTATCTTTAATGCTATGATACTTTTTTATCGATCATAAACTAGGAAGTAGCCGTTCTAAAGTCTTTTTGCCAATCGATTACGCCATGATAATCCCTTCAATTTTGGGGTTTTCACAGATTTTTCGATATTTTCTGATAGATTACGCAATAAAATTTTTGTTGTTGGGTTTTAATTGTTTTTTAGGGGATCAAAAACTATAAATTAACTTTTTCTAAAGTTGACCGATCACTCGTCATTTTGATTGTTATGCCCTCTATAAACACCTGCCCCGTAACTCGTGAATTCCCTCAAGGTAAAGGTCAGCCTTTTACAATGCATTGTTATTTTTCTCACTTCTATCGTAACCCAGACGATTTACGAGCAACAGGTGCTTTTAGAAAATAACAGAGAAGATGTGTGTGATCATTGCTTACCCAAATAAAACAGGCCGTCTGTCGTCATTTTGGCAACTCCATTTAGCTGTATCTTTTCTTCCTTGCCGTCATCAAGACGAACGCATAGTCTGCGGGTTTCACTAAAAAAATGTAGAGCTTGAGTTTGCATTTGAAAACATGTAAAAATGTGGTTTGTAACTTTTCAAAACTTTTAAAATTTACAAACATCGAATATTGTTTTAAATGAATATTGAATACAAACTTTTTAAATAGACTAAAATTAAGCGCTAGAAAAATAGATGGCAATTCAAAGTAAATTTCAAGCCTAAATTCAGTTTTCGAAAATCTGATCGAAAAATTGAAAAAATTACTTTGAAAGACCAGCGGTTTTTTCTAAAAATATAAATACCCCCTTTAATTTTTAAAATGTTTAGAAAAATTCAGTGTATCGCTTAACAAAATTGTAATTTTTGGGCAGTTAAAGCAATTCAAAAAATTTACATATGAAAATATTCGATAAATAAAATAACTCACATTTTGATACTTAATCGATGCCATTTCCCGTCATTCACCATTCCATCTTTCCCTTTCAGCTGATAGGGTTCCATTTTATTCATAGAAATCAGCAACTGTCCCTCCCTGACAAATATTCCCAAATGATCTCCGCTATCTGGCCATGAGCCTGAAATATCGAAGCTTTAATTAAATTAAATTAATTTACCCTGCCACGCGAGCATTCCACTCTGATCCGTTGTCCTCAATTCTAACGAGAAGTTCGCGGGTACTGTTGCTACGGTCTGACTGAAAATTGATTTTTTGCGTACGGTCGGTGTTAATAGGTGTACCTCGTAGTTCTCGTGTTGAGATAGGCCAAATAGGTATGAGGAGAATCGAGAGAAATCGCTTGGGTTGCGGCATCTGAAAAATACCGAGTTTTAGCTACTGCTAGTTCGATTTTCGAAACAATTTTTGCATTTTTGGGCACTGTGCCTTCGAAATACTGTATAAATTAAATTTTTTTCGAATTTTTTAAAGCAGATTTTGTTAACTGAATGCCAGTTAGCCATAATTCGGCTAACTTTCCGGAAAATTTTACGCCATTTTTCAGAAGGTCCTGCAATATTCATTGTTTGCCTGGCTGGGGGCCCATTCCCACAGCGAATTCCCGTCTTCCATTCGCCTCAAAAAACGTGAAAATTCACGCGACTTGCGGCTCCAAATAAATCGTCTCCAAGAAGCCACCCTCAATTTAACCCCCAGAAAAGAAATGGACTTTGCCCCCCGTCCCTTGATTTCGGATTTGGAAATGAAATTGGAATGTTGGACGGATAAAGGGTTTTGGAGGAATGTCCTTTGCTCTCGTCCATCTGATCCACCAGCTTTTAAAGGGCCGTGCAAGGCAGAGATCGAGAATTTGCTCGCCATGGATTCTTTATAGATTTTTCGGATCGTGCCGCGACATGCAACGCGCCGCCTAGGATTATCTTGTGTAATCGATTACGCTCGTTGTAAGGCGGCGAAGCGGGCGCGTTGCGTGTCGCGTGATAGAACCCTCTAGACTGTCCAATACCTTTAAAGGGATGGCGATACGCACAGACGCATACAAATGCGTATCGCGCTGCGTTTTGCGTAGCGCACGTATATCTTTACATTGCGTAATCGATTACGCTCGTTTTTCGCTGCGTAAGCGGCCGGCGTTGCGTGTCGCGTCGCGGAATACTCTATACTGCCTTTCCGCTCTCTTTAAGACTCGGCTTCGACCCATTTCCGGTTCCAAAATAAACCTGGCAAGCTGAAGGAACCCGAAAATCAGCCCTAAATATTCTATCTGAAGCGCGTCGGGCTGTTTCTGAGCTTTTTGGGAGCAGGACAAGGTCGGCTTCTCGGCATTCTCGTGGCTTGAAAAGGTCGGATTTTCTTCTCTTCCTTTCCCTACCTTTCTGGCTATTTATACCAACAGCCGCTCACTTCCGGGTCTCCAATTTCGGACGCTTTACTTTGTTTCTTGCTGTTCGTGCTTTTAGCTGAACTCCTCTTCTAATAAAATTAAAAAACTTTTTTTTCTGGATTCTTTTAGAATGGCAATCAGATATGCTAAAAAAATACAAAGGAACTTTCTGAGAATCAAAAATCACCAGAGCAAACCGTTTTCTGATGTCCATCAAGTTGGTCAGTTAATTCAGCAGACCCTCCACCCGGCCATGCGTCAATGCGAAATTAGGGTAATTTGGAAGGGGGAATTGGAGAATTAGATGGGAAATGGTCTCTCCTTGATTATTCCCTAAAGACTCTCACGTCTCAGGAAAAGACAACTTCATTTGTATTGGACGGACAACTTTTTGAGTTGCGGTTTTTCTGTTTCTCTGTCGCTCTCTCTCCCTCTCTATCTCTCTATGTCTCTCCCACAACTTTCTGGCCGCCAGACAGCCAATTCCGGAAGTTTCGAGCAAAAAGCAAAAAGTTTGTCGCGGCCGGGGGTCGAACCTGGGTGGACAGATTGAGCGACAAGGTCACTAACCACTTGGCCATGGGTTTTGGCGCCGACTTTTTTAACAATTTTGCTCTTTCTTTCTCTCGCTCTCTCTCTCTCTCTCACCTTCACTACATTTCGTTCCGCTCTTCCCCTCCGGACATATGCAGATCATGTCTTCATCTCTCCTCGATACACATCTGCCGTATTCCCCACAATCCAGCTCACCACAATCTGCTTCTTCCATTTTAGACACTCCTGACGACCAGTCGGACGTGTTCTGAAACCATAGAATTTGTAGTTTGTATTTTCAGCCCAAAATCCCGAATTTGATGGCGTAATGGAACCCATAGACCTTTTTGTATTTTCTAGCGGATTTTTAAGCTTAACTGATTGTCAGAAAAGATCATTCAATATCGTAATCGATTAGCTGACTACCAAAGCTAATTTGAATACCTTAAAAAAAGCGTATTTTTAGTGATTCAGCCATTCGACTACCTCCCTCGCACCTTTGTTTCGCTCTCGAGAAACAGACAGACTGGTTAGGTCATCAAATCACATATTCTGGTGCCTCTCCTCGGTTTTTTTCAAGAAACGTGCGCCCCGTCGAAACGAGACCTCCGCCCACCCAAAATCTGAAGAGTCGTGGGAACGAAGTGCCCATTCTTGCGCCTTTCCACTCAAACAACATCACTTTCCGATGGTCACCGCGTGTTTTTAAGAGCTTTTCCCAGCTTGGCGGTTGCCGGAAGGGGGTTAGTTTGAAAATTTGGGGTTTAAAGGTGTCGTCACAGCGATTTTGACTCAAAAATTTGAATTTTTGAGGCAGGTTTCAGAGAAAATTAACTGTGGTAATTTGATTCTGTGGGTTATTGTAGTTTGTAGCCGCTGAAAGGTTAGCTGAAGCACGCCATAAATCAGTTCCACAGAAAGTTTGGCGTTTACGGGTGTGGCGACACTTATTTTGGGCCGAAAACTAGATTTTTACCCGTTTTTTTTTGAACATTCGCTGTAAAAAGCTTTTTTGTCGATTTCTGTAGTTTGTAGCCGCTAAATTGCTAGCTAGCTTGCAAAGAATTGGTTTTGTTAGCTTAATAAATTTTATGCTACTTTTTAGGGGTATTTTTTAGAGCCCGAAATCCAATTTTTAAAATTTTCCAAATTTCCCAACCGCCAGGGCCAGTATTTATAATTTGTAGCTGGCAGGAAATGACCGTGGTTCCAAAAACAATCCTGAAAATTCCCCAAATTCCCCGTCTTTTTCTTGGCGTCATTCCGAATTCTGCCGAAATTCCGTTTCCCTCACATTTCCGGTTCAGTAAATGTTCACCAATTTACCACGATTTCTCCGCGTTTCCGGCTCAATTTTACCCCCAGATTTCCGGATTCATTTTGGGCACCAGATTTTGCAGAAGATGGAAAAGAAAGCGGTGATTTGGGGGATTTTTGTTTGCCCTGGAAATCCGGTAATCTGGATGTCAGTGACCGGCCAAAAAATACGGTACTGGGGAGTAGTATATAAATAGCAGAAGAATTTGGATTTTTCTACTAATTCTCATGCAAATTTAGCCTTATCATTAATAGAAACTAAATAGCCGCCGGGTTTGCGTGGCTAATTGGTAGCGTGTTTGGCTACCAGTCTCAGGGTCCGGGTTCGGTTCCCGGCCGGGGTGAAACTTTTTGTTTTTTGGAGGGAAGGTAGAAGTTCCTGTTTTTAAGCCCGCTAAGTTTTTGGAATTTGTTTAAATTCGATTTTTAGGCAGAAATTCCATTTTAAAGGACTTGAGAAGGCTAAATTTTAGGCAGAATCTATGAAAAACTTGACTTTCCTAGCTTTCGAAGTGGATTCCCCTAATTCGTGACGCAGCCATTATGTGGGCGTATCCGCTTTCGAGGAAAAAGTCGAAAAGGTGGCTTCCTTCCCTTCTTCCTCCCCCTCCCCCTTCATTGGCCCTTTAGTGGAAATACCCCAGCAGCCATCAAGTGGTTCTTTCCTTCCTTTTCTCGTCCCTTCCTTCCCTTCATTTCCTTATTTTGGGTCATCCCCCCTTCCATGGCCAATCCAAACTGCAGGGTGGAAGGGGGCGGTCATCCCACAATTTTGCTGCCCACTCACGAAAAATGGCCTCAATTCTTCGAATTTTTGCTAAAGTGGTGGTCAGCTTAAATTATGGTTTACTTTTCTCGGTGTTATGGCTGCTAATTAATAGAATCTTTGCTTTAGAAAGTTATGAATTAAGCGGATTTCGAAAGATTTGAATTTTTCAAGTTTTTTTTAGCAAAACCCAGGTTTTTTGACGCACCAGTTTCAATTTTAGGAGAGTTTTTAGTTTAACTGCTTGTCATTAAGTGACTTGGCATTCTTCGAGGTCCCGCAGTAACAAGCAACATTCGAAGAAACTCTTAATTTGTCGGCTTTTCGTGAAAATCTAGGTTTTTGAACATTGACAGTGAGTTTTTCGATGTTTGCGTCGAAGCGCCAAGCAGAAAGTTGCAAAGTGTCAATTCCACTCCATTCCACTGCTCTTGACACACCTCATCCCCCGCAATGAGCACTGATCCTTTGGTATAAAATGCAAGGTTTTTGGGCGGATTTTCAGAGATCTAGAAATTGCCTATTCCTAGCGTAACTGGATAAACCTAATGTTATTTTTGCGCATTTCTGAAGGCAGCGTTCCTATTGACGGTCAATAAAACCGGTTTTTAGCGGAATTTTCAGAGATTCAAAGAATCTCAGGTTTTTCTATCGTAAATAGTTAAACACTCGTGATTTGCTATCGTAACTGAATAACCCTAATTTGTTAATTTTGCAATTTTTAACGCAATACTCCTATTGACAGTCAGAAAATGCAAAAAGCTACCATAATTCTTCCTTCCTATCCTTATTGCCCCCAATTCTTCCATTTTCCATCTTTTTCTTGGCCATCCATTTCCCTCTTCCTCCCAATAAAGGTGTGTCTCCAATTCCGGAATTGCATGTCATAGATCTCGTCTACCATCACATCCCGCCACACAACAACAATTTGATCCTCCCCCTCACAAAAAAGTCTGGCTTCGGAATTTCGCGTTCCCCAGAGCATTCGATCTCAATGAATTCCGTGTTTTGATTAGGGCATTAAAATCGAGTTCAGCGCTCAAAATTAGCGTTATTTTGATGGAATTCGTCAAAGTGCACGAGGTTATCGATTACGGTATGAAAACACGTTTTAGGAACCATATGATTTGTATTTTGATCAATCTGACAGTCAGTGCATTTGATTACGGGATAGAAAATAAGTCTAGTTTCTTTTCACCCATTTTTTCGGCCAAAATACCAAACATCACTATTTTTTTGGCTCGAAAATCGGCCAAATAATTCATTGGGAATAATAGAAATGATGTATGGCGAGCAGTTTGCATTCACCAACTGCCACACATTTTTTTATGGCATATGACGGATGGTTTAGAGGCGGATTCTAAAGGAAGGGGAGGCCTATAGAGATAGCTCTCTCTCTCTCTCTCTCTCTCTCTCTCTCTCTCTCGCTCTCTTTATTCTGAATAGAACGCGTTATCCCTCATTGGAATGTGACATACATCTCGAATGGCAACTGAAGGCAGGGCCCAATTCCCATTTCCCATATTCCCCCTCGAGACCCCGGCAGATTCATTTTTCATCCCTTATGACATCCAGTTTGTCCGGAAATGCATTCGAAAACATCCCAATTTATACGTAAAAAATTAGAGCAATTTTAAGGCCTCAAAAAATGGATTTTCTATCTATCCTCTAGTTTTCTCTCTAAAAACGGCTTTCGCTGGTTTCTTTAGTGTCACTGTCCTTTTCAAATAGTCATTTTCATTTTTCTATGTTTAAACTGATTTCCATTAATGCGATTTCCACTATAAAATTCTCTAAAAACCCCTTAAATTCAGAAGTATGCAAACGACGTGGGTGTCCCGATTTCCGCTGCTATTCGTGTTGGCTATTATGTGCCTCGCTACCGTAATCCACACATTTGAAATGGGTGAGTCAGGGTGTATGGCCATAGTACTGCTATGTACTCATCAACTACTACTATTTCTCTGCAATTTGAGAGCTCTGTTTTGATGAGTGTCGATAGGAAAGTGGCGTAGCTTTTCAGGGGGGAAGAAGGTAACTTCACGGCCCATTTAACGGCCATAATTGGATGCAATTGGAGGGGCAGAAGATGAGAAGACACTTTCTACTACTATCTACTAAAATTTAGGCGGAAAAACGTAGTCTGGAAAATTCGGAGAATACAAAGAAAATTCCGTTTTGCTACGTTTTTACGCAATATAAACTTTTGAAAAATAACAAAGATAAATAGAATACGCGCAAAAAAATTAGGATTGTTTTATGCTAAGCGAATTTATATGGATTTTTTAGAAGAGGAGCCAATGGATGGGATGATGTTAGGGGAGATGGCAAAGAGAAACTACCAACATATCTGGAGGAAGATACAGATGAATATGCCACGACATAATGCCGATAATATTGGTGGGTGCAGCGGATGGAGCAACCAAAAAAATCCAATATTTGCGCAACTTAATAAAAAGTTTGTCAATTTTCACGAGAAAATGACCAGAATTTTCTACAAACTTCCAAAAACGATTACGATAGCTAATTACGCTGAAAAAAATCTAGATTTGTATAACCTGGATGACAGTTCAAAATTTGGTAGGCTAAAAATAGGAAAAACTCGGAAAATTACGGTAGTTCCGCAATCGATTACGCCATGAATGTCGGACTACCGTGAATTTAGCTAAAATCCGGTTACGATATCTAATTTCTGTTTAAAATCTTTATTTTTCTGAATTTTTCGCAGCTCGAATTTTAATAAGCAAAAATATAAAACTCATCGAAATTATGGTAATTCAACCGATTACCTCATAAAAATCCCATTAATTACGATTTTTTTTCAGGCAAGCGGAACGCCCCGCGACTATCGCGAGTGCAAGCGAACGCCCTCTATCGTCTCGGCTAAATGTTGCCCCCAATATACCGTAGTCCCTCTCTCTCTCTCTGTGTCTCTCCATTTCCCTGATCTCTCGTCCCCCCAATAATTGCTGGTATGCCTGTGAAAATCGCGGAAAATCGATCGATAATTCTCTCTCTCACCAATCAATCGATAGCTCCATCCAAATCGATCGATAAATATTACTGTTTATGGGTGCAATTTGTAGTCTGACAGGCACATTAAAAGATACTGTATTAAAACATTTCTACAATAGCTATATTGTAGTTTTTTGGTATTTTCTCTAAACTGACAGACAAAAGGATGGGCAGTTTAAAATGGTATTTCTTTATCTGGCATAATTACCATTTCGCATAGCGCTATTTTGCATAACGCTATCTCGCATAATTTATATTCCGCATAACGGTCATCCCGTATAACGGTGATTTCGTATAACGCTTATTTCGCCTAACGAGTATTTCGCATAACGGTCATTTCGCCGAACCGTCATTTTGCATAACGATCATTTCGCATAATTTTCATTTCACCTAATGATGATCTCGTATAACGTTTATTTCGCATAATTTTTAGTCAGTAGCATTCAGAAGCAAAACAAGACGTTTTTGATGACGCAAAGTGCAGTCACGGTATAAGACAACCCAAATGCCTAGCTACCTTTTACCCAGATTCCGCATCTGCAATCAATGTAATGCTTTTGGCCTAGACTTGCGGTCAGATTTGCTAGTTTGCACAGGGATACTATCTACAAGGTTGGATTTTTGGCAAAGCCCTTTTAAAAACGACTTATATCTCTAGGGGCATGAGTTTCGAGCAAGCTTGGGACATTTGCAAGGAAGGGCGCAAAAAACCGCGCAGGTTGATTGTTTTTCATCGATTGCTAATTACTAAAAGAGAGTTATATATAGCATCGGCTGCCAATAGCGGAAGTTATGCGAAATAGCTGTTATGCGAAATGAAAATTATGCGAAATGGTCGTTAGGTGAAATGAAAATTATGCGGGATGATCGTTATGCGAAATGACGGTTAGGCGAAATGACCGTTATGCGAAATCATCGTTAGGCGAAATAAGAGTTATGCGAAATAACCGTTATGCGGAATGCAATTATGCGAAATAGCGTTATGCTAAATGAAAATTATGCGAAATGACTGGAAATCGTTTCAAATATACCGTCTTCAACAATTATAAAAAGGATATGCTAATATTTTTTGCTTTTTAAACCAAACCGTCAGTTAGTTCCGCGGATGCGACTACAAACTACAAAGTATCGTACCTGCGTCAAGAGTATCGGTCGGTTGTTGACGGAAAGGAATTCGATGGCTCCCTGGAAATCGCGGGGAAGTGGGCGGAGCTTGGCGGGGAGTACGGTAACCCCTCGAACACCTCCAATGAACAGGGATGAACCCGAGATGTCAAGGTGGCTGTTTTTCGGCTGGAAATAATTGGTTACGATGTATCAAAAATTATATTAATGACTTAAAAATAAGGATTGACACCCAGTTTAGCCGATTAAGCCCGCAAATTCGTTTTTCGCAGAAAAAGTCCGATTTTTGCTCGGCTACCAATTGTAAAAATATGTAATCAATTACGCTATCGAGAGGTATATTGATCGTTAAGAAACCTTGATCGGATGTCAGAATAACCAACTACGCCATGAAAGAAAGTATTTTTTCGAAAAAATCGGTATTTTTCTCGAATTACTACAAATTGGCTTCCGGAAGCTTTTCCTCCCCAAAAATACCGAATACAATTTCCGGGTCCAGTCTATTGTTAGGTGCATGTTTTGAAGGACCCTATTTTCCGCGTGTTCCACCCTACAACCCGGCCAGAACTCATCTCTTTTGGGGGGGGCAGAGGAAGAGATAATAATGGCGGAGTGACGCGTATCGTCGCGTAGTCCCTAGAGACATCAAATGACATACTCTCTCTCTCTCTCTCTCTCTCTCTCTTCCGCTTATGAAAAGCCCCCAAAAAGTGTTAGGGCCCTCGGGGATCCAAGTTTTTGGAAAAACGGAAAATAAAATTCCTACCTGCCAAAAATTACATTTTTTACTTTACCAGTAATTTATCTGTGCAAAAAGCTACAGAAAACGACAGAAAATACGCATCGACTACCAAAAACCCATTTTAAACTCTAAAATTTGCTTAAAGAGATAGGGGGCGGCATAAGTGAATCGATTACGCGCGGGAAAGAAAATGTCTCTGCGCCTCTCCCCTGGGCGCCCTCTCTCGCCGCCGGTCGCGCTGGGACCTGTTGAACCCCCCCTCCCCAAGGGGGGTTCAACAGATGCCGTCCTCATCTCTTTAAGCAGGGTATGGTTCTTCAAAAATTCTAGAAATTGGTCTATTGGAAGCCAGAAAGCATTACGCAATTAAATATGGGCTGCAAATTACAAAAATCTCCAAAACTACCCACCGGACTGGTCTGTTTATGCCGAAATCCCTCGTCGATTTGGATAAAGCCGTCACGGCCTGTACGCCCAAATACTATGGACGACCATCCATGGGAGGGGATCGAAGGAGCTCTGTAAATAGACAATTTCGATATGAAAAAGTGGAAATTGAGATTTTCGAAGCATCGTTTTGGTACAAAATACGCAATGGCAGTCAGAAAGTGGAAAAAAGTATTTTAAGCCTATCTAAGATGTTACAAATTGCCGAAAAATCGATATTATCGATCAAGATCTGGTACGCACTTGACATAAGCAATCCCTGAGCCGAGATTCCAGAAGAAATGCGGCTGGGAGGCGATCAGGTAGAGGGCCAGGAAATCTCCAGCTGAATTACCGTTCTAAAAATATACATAAAAATGGATCCTACTACGTTTCTATACCTTTAATGCGCCCCAGAAAAACACGAGTCCGTCGGTGGATTTTGGCTGGAGGCGGATTCGAACCTAAAAAATGATTTTTTTAAGTTTGTAGTTGTAAAAATTTTCTGTAAAAGGTATTTTTGTAAACTGACCTCCACCCTATCTCGTACATCCATTTTCACGTCTTCTACCGTAACCCATCCCTTTCCATCGAAGGAAACGGGCCAAAAGGGGTAGTGATCGATCGAGGGGAGGAGGGGAGCAGATTCTGTCGGTAATTCAGCACATCCGGAGATGCAATCGCATAGCTCTAAAGTCAAAGGTATATTTTTGCAAACTGACACCCACGATGCTGGTTTTTGAAATCGGATTTCTCTAGAGGTCTTCCGTTAATTGTTGCAGTCTGGATACAGCCGATAAACGAGCGCCGTTCGGAACTGAAATTATTTTAACCTGTTTTTGTTTTCATAGGGTAAGATTCTGGACTATTTTTAGACAGTTTTAAGCTGGGATACTTATTTTTGTTTGCAAACGACAGACTGCAGACTACAAACTATACAAAACTACAAACAACAAAAACACAAAAAGTCAGCTTAAAAATAAAAAACCGGGTTTAGCGTTATTTTTAGCCAGCTAAATAAAGGCATGAACTACAAACCATCGGCTACAGACTACAAACTATAAACACAAAAAATTACAAATTATTTTCGAGGCTATTTTTAGCGATCTAAAGATACAGAAGACGGGCTATAAACTACACTCAAAACTCCAAGCTACAACCACTCACATGGCCCCTCCAATGGCAATTGCTTGAATGGCCCCCGTCAGTTGTTGATCCTCATCTAGCCGGATCGAAATCGACTCCTGAAAGGACTTTGATGGCGTAATTGTATAAACTGGGAGACAATTAATTGAAAGATCACAAAAATAATCATCAATATTGCAATACAGTACCTGGTTGAAGACCAATTGCACCGTACTCCCCGTTCCGCCTAGCCAGCTGATCTTAGCAGTCACATTTTGATGCAAATCAATCGGGTGCCGGGTTTTCAATAATTCGGCGCCGATTCTAAAAGTAAACGTTATTGTTATCTTATAGTAACAAGCAAAAGGGCTTTAAAAACAGAGTTTCAAAAAAAGTTTCCCTGCATTTTTGAAAAATGCTGTTTTTCAAAAAATAATGAATTTTCTTTTCAAATAAGCTCGTAGCTTTTTATCTGACAATCAGTTCACGATTTCCGCAAAAAAATCTCTGCTTGTTAGCCCTTAATGTCCGCGTTACGACTGCCAATTTGACGTCACAGACCGCAGAATCCCGATAAGCGCCCAGCTTTCAGGGTGTACAAATATTGATCAATTTCCGATTTGTCTCTTCTTCTTATTAATTTTTGATGGCAATTACAAGGTAATTGATTACGATATGTTATAAAATGCCTTATTTTCTGCAATTTAGACAAGATACCCAGAGATCTCATGGATCCTCCTCCAAAAGATCTCTTGTCTCCTATGATTTCGATGAGGATGAGGTTTGTTCTGGGAATAAATTCCAGTTATTACGCTATGTAATTCGATTTTAGCAAGCATAAGTTTAATTTAAATCATAAAAGTTTTAAAAAGACTAACAAACAAAAATCTGCGTCGAATGAAATGTATTTCGTAGTTTTCAAAAAACATCGCAATTTTTAGAGATATTCTGAACTTTTGTTATCCGATTACGCGATGTATATCGATGTTATTAATACCGCATACCATTAATTTAACTAATAATAACGTTAAAATTATTCCAAAATTTCCACAAGATACTTTTGAAGGTTTTTTGAAAGCAGTTAACGTTTTTCAAAGGCATAGTAGAAACTATAGATCCTTGAAACCATATAAATAATCCGAAAAGTGTTTAAAAACAATCGATCTTTATTTTTAAAGATTTATCAATCGAGATTTTGGTTTTAGGAAATCGGCCGTCCAATAAATTGTTCATGGCTGCCATGTTGTATGGATGATGAGCAAGCCGAGTCTTTTGGCGAGTTTTATCGATTTTTATCGAAGTTTATGAAATTCCTAGACATCCTTTAATTCCCCGATTTTTGCAGGCCACCACGTCTCAGTGTTTATGGTAGCCCTCGTCGCTTTTGCCACCTTTTTCTGCGTGACGCTCATTTTGATTCTTGTCTTTATGCTTGGATAAACTTTGAAAATTGCTGTAGATTTTTCTAAAAACAGTAAAACCATGATTTTTCGATTTTTTAGCTTAGCTGGCAGTTAATTTATTCAATTTTGCATTTTAAAAAGGTCTAAAAATGCATATAAAAGTCTTACTGTAACAACAGCCTCCTCTGATCAACTCTCAACTGCATTCGCTTCCCAACAACCATCAACACATCAATTAGCGCACCGTTCGAAGCAGCGGCGGAAAACTAGAGCGATATTTCTCTAAGCTGACCTCCAGACTACAATATACCTGTAGTGTTACATTCAATACACCGGAATATCGATCGATGTTTGCCACATTTGCCGTTTGGCGGCCGTCAAAGCGGAGATTTAGTGATGGAAGGGCTAAAAAGGTATTTTAACGTATAAGTTACAATCTACAGACCACGAAATGTGATAAAGACTACAAATATTCTAATACAGGCTACAGGCTACAAATGACGGTTTAAAACGCATACTACAAAATTAAAAAATACAGACACGAGACTACAAATGACACGCCAAACTACAAACTACAGACTAGTGATTGAACTACAGACTACAAACTACAGAAAAACCGTTTAAAACGAACTCAATAGAAGACTACAAACTACAGATTGGGGCACAGACTAAAAGCTACATACCAATCGCCTCCTCCCCACAGCTCTTCCCATCCCATCGGCTATTTCCAGCACATTGACACCGTCCGGCTTTTCCTCTTTGCAAATGGCATATAGCCGAGAGATGAGCACATTCACTCTAAATATATCATATCGCGTAAGTGGATGTCAGTTCAGATTTTGAGACGCTAAAAATTCAGAAAATCTCTTACCTGATAGCTACACGTCGATCCGATTGTCCGATTCTGCGGATTTTGGGCCAATAGGGTCTTCTGGCGATGTGAACGGTCGAGGGGAGGGGAGTTTAGGATTTCTAGGTTTTAATAGAGGCGGTATAAACATTACGCTAAGCAAAAAAATGGCGCAATCGATTACGCGATGAAATGGCCGGAGGAAATGGTTTTTTCGCTGGTTTTTTTTTCGAAAAACTATCTCACCATTATGATTTATGAGCGAATTTCCAGGGTTTAATCGATTACGCCATGTTTGAGAAACGTAATAGCGTGGGTATAACTGATTACGCAATGAAATGAGAGTAACAATGAATTTCTCAAGACTTAATTTAGTTTCTTTTTCGTTATTTTTGTAAGATTTTCTGCTCTAAGCCAATTTTGGTGCTTAATCGATTACGCCATGTTTTTCTAAACTTTTAATGTTCAAATATACCTTGCGGACATATGCCCAATCCTACGGCAACCAGATCAATCTGATGTTTACAGGCGAATAGCCTCAATTCACATGGACCATCATAACTCTGGCCATCAGATCCACAAACTGTCATATTTGAGGCGATACCTTAATTGAAAAGTATGAAATAGAAATAAAAAACGTTGAATACCGTATGCCGATACATCACATTTCATATCACACGCACAACTCGGCAATTCCCCGGGGGAATCGAGACATTTCGCCCCGTGCAGGCAACGTTGCTCTTTGCAATTTCTGAAAAGGATATAATTGTTGATTTTTACAAGGTTATAAATAGATTTAATCGCTTACGCAATGTAGAATAAGGCTGATTACGCGAGAAAAACGTTTTTTTTAGTAGCTCTATGAGCTTTTCGAGGCCGAAAAGCGCTGAAATTACGAAATTGTAGGAAGTTTTGGCTGTATAAAATTTACTACTTATCGTATCAAGCTGTAAAAGCGATCAATTTATGCGCTTTTTCCTGGGCTACAAAATACAAATTTTTATAGATTGGAAAAGTTGATCCGGCCGAGAAAATGGGCAAGAACGAGCCGGATCTGACGAAAAACTCATGAATTCCCACCTGGGCGCATGAAAATGATGGGGTGTCACGCATCCTTGTTGGGTGAGGATGAGCCCTTCTTGACATCGATCACATTTATCTCCTTCAGCCCCGGGTAGACATTCACACCTCCCGGTACTCTGCTCACAATCACCACGAGAACCACCGAATGAGGAGCAACCACATGCTGAAAAGGCAGACAATGGATTGTATTAGCTCCAGATAGAGTAACAATGTTTTTATAAGAATATCCATCGTCAAACTGGGCTACAAACTACAGAAAATTACCTGAAATAGCGTTTTTAGCACGAAAAGCACGCATCTAGCGTTTTCAGAAGTTTTTCTAAGTATATAAGGTATTTCAAAGGTTCCGCTAGTCAAACTGGACTACAAACTAACGCCAAATAGACTACGAATTGTTTTTTAGCGGTAAAATTTCTGCTATAGGTTTTTTTTCTTACGTTCAGCTAGGTAAGCCGGGTATTTTCAATTTTTCTGTAGCCAGTATGGCCTACAAACTATAAAAAATAGACTGGAAACCCGATTTTAAACATCTCTAACAATTTATAGAGCCAAAAAGTCACTTACGAGTACAGGACAAGGCGCCCTTTGCGATCAGATGGATCCCCCAGAATCCCGGGACACAATGGTCACATTTTGAGCCGCCAACACCCGGACGACATCTAGAAACCGATCGATTGATTTATATCAATGAAATGTATTTAAAACTTGCATTAAATTTCATACCTGCACTGGCCGGTGGAATCACAATTCGGCCCGTAACTCCCGACGCGATTACACGAGCAACCGTCTAAAAATGATATATAGATTCATCGATAGATTTCGTATATTTCTAAGGTATCAAAATTTGCTTACCGGTATCACTATTCCCATTGGCATGACATTGTGCCATTTCCACCCTCATAATGGGGGTTCCCCGCTGGCAACTGGCCAGCTGGAGATGACAGATTGTCGGGTAGAGAGTTCCGTCTTCACCACAAACTCTGAATATCCACTTTTTAGTGTAATTGGAGAGATATTCTATTAACTGGCATGCAGTTTACTTAAATTCATGTTTAAACAATCAGTTGGTGCTCAGTATATCGAATTATGACATGAAAATACGAATTGGCAGCCAGCCTATCGAATTACGTCACGAAAAATGTGAATCAGAAGCCAATTAAATTAGTTTGCAACTCTAGACACAAAATGACACCCAATTTAGCCATTTTTGACGTCAAACTACAAATTGATACCCAATCTAGCTATTTTTAACACCAAACTACAGATTGGTACCCAGTTTATCCAGTTACGACGTGAAAATACCTACCTGGAGCTGTCGGGAGCAGATACCGGGCAGTGATAATTACAAGTGCATACACCACCTCTGCATTCCTGCCCATAGCCACATTCCACGTTTTGGCAAGCGTCTAAACCGATCGATAATCAGAATTAAAATCAATAAAGCGTTATCGTACCGCATTTCCCAGCAAAGGCCACCACGACAAATTTTCTCCGCTGGCAGGCACTTCTTCTCAAATGACATTCCGAGGAATAGGTGACGCCATCTGTACCGCATACTGGGCCTTCCTGCAAAAATATAGCTTAAAAATAGGATCATGATTACAATCTAATAGAATTTATATGTTGTAATTAGCGAAACTGTTCTGTGGATAATCGATTACGCAACGGAATGAACATAAAAAGTTATTGTTTTATAGAATTTTTTGAAGGGAATAGACTTTTCAATAGATAAAATTATTCCACTGTTCTGCGTCTAACCGCTTATGCTATGTAATAAACCATTAATATTGGCTTTTGGGATTTTTGAAGGAGCATATCGACATTTTCGCGACAGGTTTTGTCAAACTGCTATGCGTAAAATCGATTACGCTATGTAAAGCGCACGAAAATACCGTATTTTTAAATTTTAAGGTTGCAATAATAGTTTTTACTCGAAAATTGACCAAATTGTCGAGGGTATAAGCGATTACGCCATGTAATTCTACTCTACCTTTCCATTGCTGTTCCCTTGTTGTTGTTGTTGATGATTGCCGACCGGACATTCAATAGGACATTGACATGTCCCTGTACCCTTTCCATCAGACACACAAATCGAATAGAATTCACATTTGTCGCGCAGTTTCTCGCAACCCTCTAAAATACTGCATTCCATTACGACACCTATATCCATACCACAGATTCCGTTATATTTCACAAACAGAGATTGCCCTGTTTTGCATGAAGTCTGTCTCAATCGGCACTCATTCGCGTACGTTTGAGCGTCACTTCCGCATACCTGTAACCGGTTGTGGTTTGTAGTTTTGTCGAAAATCAAGTTTTCGACCTATTTTTGGTGGTGAAAACGTCTCCTGCATGCAAGTGTATCCTAAGATACCCTTAAAAGCGAAGCGTTTCTTGGCCGTACAAAGTAAAAAAAAATAGAAAACTGCATAACCTCGAAATTGCTGTTTTTGCGTAAAAAAAGGCGTTTTATTTATTTTTTTTGCGGAGAAAATGTCGACAGTATGTCAGCCTACTTTTCCATACGTATAACGCCCGTAAAAATATCGATTTTTTCGATTTTTGACTGCATAAACGAAACGATCAAATGAAGAACTGCAGAACCCAAATCTTGCTTGTCCCGTTAAAAATAAACCCATCGCTGTCAAATATGGTAGTTCGTATGTCAGTCATTGAAAACTACTGTAAAAACCTCTACTATGAATCCGACTATTAAGTTTAAGGTTTAACCCATCAAAACCCGTAAAGAACGGACCTCCTTGAGCTCGTCGCCACATTCCGGGCAGACACAGCGCGGTTTGTCGCCTTTTGGCACGCAGACTTGAGGGGCACGACAACCAGTAAATGTGGAACACACGCCAACACCTAGAAAGAGTACGGTATTTGGGCACGATATAGAATCCCTACCACAACTTCCGGTATGCCGGACAGCCAGCCTCTTCGTCGCTTCACACCCCGCTTTTCGCATCTCGCACTCATTGCTGTAGGTTTTGCCGTCCTGAAAAACCGTGTATTGGTTTTTAAAGGACGGTTGAAGACAAAAAACTTGCAGAAATTTAGATTTTTCTCAAATCATTTCCGCTAGCCGGCCCTAACAATATTTTCAAATTTTCTTTGTCTTAATTGGCATGCTGCTAGTCAGTTTATCGTTTAAAAATAAGAAAGCTACCTTTTAAGAACGAAATAACCTACCGTAGCACAGACAGGCTTGACAATCTGCGGACACTCCCCATCACATTCACATTTTGCCGTGCTTTGAGGGGATATTTGGCATCGGGTACCCGGTGGACACATTAATGAAGAACACGGATTTCCCACGTCTAAAAATAAAAATCGATATTTCGCTTTTAAAGGGATTGAGAAGGCAGGGCGATGGATTTTTGGCTCTCGATTTCCACGGTTTTTTTTGCGCGCGGTCCAGTTAACGGGGTATAATTGATTACACAATCGAAATCTCGAGCGTGCGTTGCGTGTTGCAGAGCGGAAAGATCCCTATTCTTGTCCCAGTCCCTTTAAAGGGATCGTGCCAGTTAGAAGGTACGCGCGAATTTCGGGCTTCACTGGCGAGTTACGGTAAAATAGATTTTTTGTGTGTAATTTGTCACCTTTACAGTTGCCCTCTTTCCATACAGTAATCTGTCGATCTTCTCTACAAGCAGCCACTTTCATCACACAATCATTCTCATATGTCTGTCCATCACTACCACACACCGGAGAACGATGCAGGGGACATTGCTGCGAACATCTGAAGATAGATAGATCGAGGTACAAATTCAGGATTTGAGGTAATTTTCTGGTTGTCTAGGTGTCAGTTTGTCTGTATGTCTGTTAAAATGCCTCTTATTTGTCTGTCTGTCTGTCAATCTATCCATTACCTGCATTCGGGTCTCCGATGCTGTCCAATTTTACACGTCGTCCCCACCGCACAAACGTGGCCGTCGCATGGATCTGGAGAAAAAGAAGATGGATTTCTCTCTCTCTCTCTCTCTCCCCTCTTCCAAAAAAACTCTCACCGCATTTCCCATAATATTTCAGTGTTATGTTGAGTTTTGTCTCGCAGGCATCCTGCTTTAGGTGGCAGAGGGGACTAAAAGCGTTATATAATTTTTATATAACTTTTTAGTGTCATTGAATATTATGCTGGCTTCCAGTGTATCTATTTAAATTCAGAAAACGAAATAAAAATAGGTTTTTAAAAGAATTATACCTTGTAATCCTTGCCGTGAATCGAGCAAACTGGAGAACTTTGGACGGAATCCCCGTAATTAGGGCAATGAGTGGGGCAGATACAATGGCCCGAGAGGATACCGTTTTTCTAAGAAATGTCATTAAATTTTATACAGAAAAATATGTTACCTGTTCGACGATACAATCCTCCCCGGGGCCACATCTCAAATCATCGCACGGGTTTTTCTTTTCTGCAATCGATAAAATAGTAAGATATCTTGAAAATCGGTAATCTCTATTCGATTACGCTATGAAATTCGGCTATTCGGATCGATTACGCTGCATAATGCGGTGTGTTTTTAAAGATAGATTACGATAGGAAAAATTATGGACTAAAAACGGCTACGGTTTACTTTACCCCCCAGCCGGAAGTTTTTGGCTATAACTTTTTTATTTTACATTATTGTAGGCTCAAATTAAAACTCTTAGTATATTTTTCGACGCTCTATCGAATGGCGTTGCAAAAATCCCGACAAAATCAGCGAAAATACCGAAAGCTTTCAGACCCTTCGGCTGTGGGGGGGGGAAGTAAACTCTTACCCTAAAAACCCCAGGCCTGGGAATTTTGCGGGCCGGGCCGGCCCGGCCCGGCCCGCCAGCCCGATTTCGCCGGCCCGGCCCGGCCCGGCCCGAAGGCGATTTTTCTCGGCCCGACTTTAAGGGTCAAATACGGGGGTGGCCAAAAAACTCCCACGTCAAGCTGGTTTAGCAGGCGTAAATAACAACCATTGCAAGGTATTTTGCTGTTAATACGGTATTAGTGGACCATTTTTGCAGCACTTCTGTTAATAAAATTTAAATTTCAAAGTTATAACAATTTTTAAGAGCTAAATATCGACCGATATCAGGGTAATAATGTTCAATTAAGCCATTTCGAGTTTAAATTCGCCTTATTAATATATATTTTGGGTCTTAGTTTATAACTACGATACATACTGATACATCTAAGAAAAAATCCGGTCGCGCTGACATAAAAATTCAAAAAGCAAAAAAAGACGCCGGGCGGGGTCGAACCTGGACCGATTTCCTGGTAGGGACTTAGTCAAGAAAAGGACCAAATTTTTATTGAGGTTGTATAATAACGCCAAAACGACTATTCGTGAGCGAAAATATGCAAAATAAGTCTCAATTTCCCCCCAAAAAAGGTATTTTTAGACTATGTAAAAACCCCCGGGCCGGCCCGGCCCGGCATTTTTCAATTTCTCGGCCCGGCCCGGCCCGGCCCGAAAACCCCTGAAAATTGCCGAAAAATTGAACAAGCTACATCCGATTACGCCGTGAAATCCTCGAAAAGCTTGAAATCGATTATGCTATGAAAATCCATTTTTTACTGTTTGCCGATAAAGTAAAACATCACAAAAACTATAAAAATCACCATTAGAATATTTGAAACATCCATCCGTTGATGGAATTAGCAGAAAGACTACGATATACACCTCCTTACACCCCATCCGAATAGCGGAATGGATCGGAATTTAGAAGTGGCCGAAGAGGAGGAGGAGGAGTAGGAGGTTGAGAGTCAACCCATTCCCTTCTCTCAACTTCACAACTCAATCATGGCACCCGGGGGAATAGAGGAAGGGCAGAAGAGGGGGGAGGGATTCCATTCCATTACACTTACAACCCATATCTACTCCAAAATCGCGCAAGTGAGCATGGATTTCGGGAAACTGGCAGGTAGACAAGGTTCAGGATTAATTTGAAGCCATTCTGAGGGTTGGAAGTGGTTATGCAGGTTATGCAGGTTTTTGGAAAAAAATCACCCGGTTCTGACTTTGCAGGCCTAGTTTTTTGGGGCTGTCATTTCCGCACCAGTTAAAGTTTCCAAATGCTAAACTACCGCCTAAACTGTAGTTTAGAGCATTTCGTAGTCCATTTCGAGCAAAATTTTGTGTTTTTGGGACCCAAAGGGTTTCTCAGGTTATGCAGTGTTCTGGAAAATCTCTTATTTTTGCCCAAAACACAGTCTTTTTCGGCCAGTTAAAATAGTAGTCAATTGGACTGGATTGTAGTTTGTAGTTTTACGCATTTTGTAGGCCATTTTGAGCACAATTTGCATTTTAGTGAGCTTATCGGATGTTCGAGGTTATGCAGTTTTTCGAAAAACCTCTTTTTTTTCTTGAAGGTGTCAAAAAAACCAGCAGTTAAGGTGTCGAAAAGTTAAATTGGCTTGTACTCCGTGTTTTCGACCAGTTCTACTCCGTAATACACCCCCTTACCCTCTCTGTCTATGCAATATAGCACCCGGCTGCCCCTTCAAGAGTTCCCTCTCCCTCACCCTATTTGTGTTCCTCTAGGTGTGAATCAGTGTGCCCCTCCATAAATGACTTGTCTGTCTGCCAGTCAGTCAGGAAGTCTGTCTGTCCACATCTTCATCCGATCCCTCCCTTCAGAAGGGCATCTTCTGCCTCTATTTGTTTGCCCTGTGGGGGGCCTGGTTTCGGTCACTGCTCATCCCTTCCCCTCTGCCTATATTCCGCCCCACAACTAAACAACGACTACCGCAAACTGGTAGCTGGGTGGAAGAAACAATAAAATGACAGTCAGAATATCGATGGGTAGACTAAAAAATTAGGTAATCGACTGTTAGCGGGGGGGGGGGAGAAGGTTTGGGGGTGAAAATCGACTTTTCCCTTAAAATGAAAACAAATTTTTCTAATATAAATAGCGAAAGTGTGGATAAACGGTTGTTTATTATTCCTACGCGTAAAAAATTTTACAAATCTTACAAAATAAAATACAAAATTACAAAAATGTCGACTTTGCGACTGAAAATGACCGATTTTCGCCCAAAATTTCAATTTTTTAACGATTTTTTTTTGGCAAACTTTTTGCCTTCAAATACAGTTAAATTGTGCTAAAAGTACTATTATATGGTTACTATTGGGTTTCTAGGCATTACTGGATTTATAAAGAAGAATTCCGGTCTAAAAATTCGGAGAAAACCACCCACCACAAGCTCCAACTTTTGCCACTCGCAGCACCAAGCCCTTTTTGGTCAGAAGACACGCTCGGACCTGTAAAAAACGGTTTATTGACGTTCTGATTGTACTTTGTAGTCTAGCACAGTGTGTACTTTGTAGTCTCTAGCCTGTAGTCTAGCTAAAACCCACTCCCAAATGACAATATGATGCATAGGTAACGTCATCACTCCCACACACCACCCTCGGTTTCCGCTCGACACACCGTGTACGGCACTCGCATTCGCCACTGAAACATAAAATCAGGTTTATACATTTATACGATTTTAAAGGTGGCGGAACAATTCGGCCGTTCTTGGCATTTCACCCCAAAATTGTGGTTATATACCTTAAAATGCATTAAAACTCTAAACTGCCATCCAGATAAGCTAAAACAAATATATCGGTGGGTCCCGCGTTGGTCTTCAATTTTTCACTCCCAAAAAAGGCTATATTGGTTGGCAGATAGGCAGCTGGACAATATCCTAGCGATTCAGATAGCCATCCAGCTGTTCTCATGTACCCTCAAATATTTGCTATTAGCATGTTGCTACCTCTCTGCTCTCTCACTCTCACTCTCTCACTCTCTCTCACTCTCTCTCCCCCCTATATTGTAAGTATCTCTTCCCCTGTTCTCAATATTGACCATTTTGAGTTGTATGCTCTGGGGGCATGTTCCATCCTCTTCTCTCCCCTATTTGCCATAAGGATTATAATATCTGTCCGTTCCCTTCTATCTAGCCGATCACTGAAAGACTACACAAACTTCTCCATGGCTTCTGATTTGCCGGAATTGATTGGAATGTTGCCAAAACATGATTGTTGAGCAGAAAACTGCGGATTTTTTATTGTGATGTATTGACTGGCAGTCAGTAAGCTGATCTACGCCATCCGATACAATTTTAAGGAACGCTGAAGCCAAAAATTGATTATAAACCCACGTAGCCGGCGTACACTTCGATCCAAACGGACAGCTCTTCTGCTCACAGAGCACTAAAAATCAACTAAAAAATGGAGGAAAGTGCTTACGTGGCTTCTGCTGCCTTCGACGTCGAATTTCACGGCCTGAAAAATTGTAAATTATTTTGGCTATCTGGACTACAAACTGCAAAATCACCCGTTTTGGGCCGTATTCTATAGTTTGTCGTCATTTCTTGAAGTGTCGATGTTTTTGTAGTTTAGTTTTTTGTTTGTAGTTTTGCTGATTGCTATTCATTTTTTTCCAAAAAAGCCATAATTGTCTATAGATTTTGACTTTAGAGGCCCTTTAAACGCTGCCCATTTGTTAGGGCCATATTGTGCGCGCAGCAGGCTGGCTACTGCTAAACATTCTGGCCAAGCATAGAGAGAGGGTAGCTAATTACAGGAGAGTAGTGTACGGGGGAATACAATGGACAGACAAGGGAGAGGCAGGTGAGGGAAGGGCCATTCTAAGGACCCACCAAATATGGGCAGACACCAGAACGGGAGGGTGTAATTGGACTATTAGCTCTTAACAATACACACCAATATTTCAGAAGAGCCAATTGCCAGCCAGAAGGCGTAACAAATTATAAAAAGAAGTAATTCTATACGCTAAAAAATTTAAAAATGACAAAAAGACTAAAAAATTGATTCCAGCGTGTTTTTAAAAATTTTGCGATTATGCTATCATAATGCATTATTTGTTTTTGGCCAGCCTTCAATGTTTCTTTAAAAAATTTAACCAGGATCTATGCAAGTCAAATAAAAAGCAAGGCCATTCAGGTCAACCGGATATTGCGCAATTTTGAGGGCCGATAGACAAAAGGGTCATAATCCGTGGTTTACAGCTGTATAACCACAGGATATCTATCAAAATTTGCATATTGGAGGTCAGTTAGAGGGAGGAGAGAGAGAGAGACAGAGAGAGGGGAGAGAGAGGGAGAGAGAGAAAGAGAGAGGAGAAAAAAGAGTGGGAGAGAGAAGAGGGAGAGATGAGAGTGAGAGATACAGCCAGACCGAGAAGGCAAGAAATAACCAAAAGTTTAACCTACGTGTAGAAATTGAATGCAACACATCGAGTATCGACAAACTGACCGGAAGAGGGACTTTTGAAAGGTAGAAGGTACCCTGAAAGTATCGCTTTTGAAACGTATGTGAGCCAGAAAGCATACAAATTAAAATTTACCTGTTCATACTGTAGGGCAAAAACTTTCGTATCCCCCTGGAACCACCTCAAACGACATTTCTGAAGTTTGTACTTTGTCGTCTGACCGTAAAACCAATTAATTTACCGTTTTCCGGACCTCTTCCGTCACTTTCAACCGGATCCGGTTGCGGTCCGCGACAATTTTCGAGCCCTTGAATACCCGGTGGATGTCGATTACGGCTTCCTGAATATGGCTGCTTCGAAAAATACCTTACAAATTGCGGAAGTCGCCTGGAACAGAACATTTTTATTTTAATTTAAAAAAAAATTGAATCCAAACTTTTAAAAATCTATTAAAGTGAATTTTGCTATTTCCCCTGACAATAACGGTTAAATCACTCAAAATTATCGCTATCTCGCTCTCAAATATCTTCAAAACATACCTCTACCCTCAACGTAGCCGTATCGATGGATATCTCATGTACAGTAGCCGTCAATAGGATCGGAGCGGAATGGAATGTGGCATTTAGATGTTTACGATTTAGATGGGGGCAATGACGAGAAGAGAATACGGTTGAATAGCCACAAAATAAAAGCAATAACAACAAGGATTTCCGGGTTTTCATTGTTGGTTTGGACTATCTGGCTGGCATCACGCGATTAGACAGACAGAAGATCAGAAATCGGGCGTAAATGTTTAGGTAACCGAATTAATAAATTTTTGGCAACACTGTAGGGTTAACTGGCAGCCAGAATACAGGTTTCAATAAGAAAATGAATAAAATAGCTTTTGGTTTGGGGCAGTAAGGTGGTTGGGACAGGAATATGGCCTGCGGGGTAAGCGGGTAAGGGGCTGGGGGGTAAGGCGGAAGGGGGCGGAGTCTGGCAGGGAGGGTAAGGGAGAGAGAGAAAAGGTAAGCTGACTGGTAATATTAACAATTAACAAATCCTACTATATATAAAAAAATAGTGTCTGTGTGTGTGTGCCACTTTGCATGCAACTTCCGTCAGGCTGTCCGGAGGATAACTCAAAGAGGAAAGGGTCTTAGGCTACATATGATACGTCATTAGGTGCGTAATGGCCCCGAGATGACTGCACGCATATCAGATTTTGCAAATTACGCTATTTTCGACATTAAAATTAAGTTTTTGTAAAAAAATCCGGCGACCTCTTTGCTAGAAATTAATTAGCATACGCCCGAAGTGGCGGCAGCCTATATAACGGCAGAGAGAGGGTGCAGTTCTCATTATTTCTCATCGAAATTCCGGCGAATTATGCAATGCGAATAATCTCATGGGCTCGGACGGGGCCAGGGTTGAAAAGTCGCGAAGCGGCTTTTCAACCCTGGTCCTACTATATATAAAAAAGTAGTGTCTGTGTGTGTCGATTTGCATGCAACTTCCGTCTGTATGTCCGGAGGATAACTCAATAGGGGATGAATTTTAAGGCATGTATGATACGTCATTAGGTGCGTAATGGCCTGGAGATGACTGCACGCATATGAGATTTAACAAAATTACCTATTTTCGACATTGAATTTAAGTTTTTGTGAAAACTTCTTTGTTAGGAATAAATAGCATAAACCGGAAGTGGGGATTCGACTATATACAGAGGCAGAAGAGGTTGTTTTTCATTTTTGGTCATCTGAATTTAGGACAATTATGCAAAGTGAAGGATAAAATCGGGTCAGACGGGGCCAGGGTTAACACCTGGTTAACAAATAAAGCTTTATTAAGTTTTGATGATCTACCATTATTTTCGAGGCATTTTTGCGTATTAATAGGATTTGCTTTTGATTTTTTAATTTCAAGGATTGAGGTTTTTCTATTTGAGTCTATTAGTAGTTTTAGGTTGACTTTTAAAGCATAGCAGCTTTGAAATCAGAATCTGGACCCGCATATTGAGCTTGATAATGCGGGGGGGGAAGGTGTGTCAGAGCGGCGCCGGACCACAAATTGCCCGCTAAAACACTCAAAGTTTATGGAGGATTGGGCTGGCGTGTCTTTTCCTTCTAACGGTTATCAGTTTTATTTTGCACTTATTAGTTTGAAACTTACAAGGCCAGTTCTCGCGAAGTTTTGCTTTGACAGCAGCGATAATGCGGCCGAATCCACGAAGCAATAATAATCAGCTGCAGCTGCTACCTTGCTTTTGCTTTAGATCAAGGTTGTGGATCTCGATGATGATTTCCGCGAAGTCAGGTCGTGATTTATCGAGAATACTACTCGTAGAAAAAGTCGGCCGAAGTCGGGAATGAACAAGGAACGAATTATTCGGATGCGGACGGGTCCGGGTCCGCGTCCGTCCCAACCCGCCAGTGAACGACCCGGCTTACGACTATCATCAAAAATAAACGAGCCACGCTGAAAATAGGCACGAACCAAAGCTTAAAACGTATCCTACTATCCTACTATATATAAAAAATACTGTTTGTGCGTGTGTGTGTGGACTAGTGTCGGACAGCACCCCAAGAAACGCACCCCGGGTGCCTTTGAAACGCACCCCAGGGGGTCTTTGAAACGCACCCGGGGTGCCTTTCAAACGCACCCCGGGGTCTGTTTGAAACGCACCCCGGGGTGCGTTTGAAAGACACCCCACTCCCTCGGGGGGTGCATTAATAGTGTCCCCGGGTGCCTTTGAACGCACCCCGGGGTGCCTTTCGGGGTGCGTTTGGGGGTGTGTTTTGGGGTGTGTTTCGGCCCCACAGGTTACCAAGAATAGCAAGGAAAGCGATAAATAAAAGTATATTTGGCATAGGAATATTGCAGAAACCCTTCAAAATGCTATTCATGCCGCATCTCATACTCCAGTTATTTCCGATTAATTGTTTTCGGTTCCATTTTTGGAAATCCCGTAAATATTTTCCATATTTGTTGCCAAAATTATGAACAAAATCATTTCAGCCCCGATAAAATATGAAAATCGTACCATAAATTGTTTAAAACTCCAACACAGGCTATCAAATATATCTTACTGAAAGCGGAGCCGTCGGATGGCATCAATTCTGTATAGAAAACTTAGTAAAACATATCTGTAATATCCCTATGCCAAATATACTTTTATTTATCGGCTTTCCTTGCTATGCTTTGCCGCCTGTGGGGCCGAAACGCACCCCAAAACACACCCCCAAACGCACCCCGAAAGGCACCCCGGGGTGCGTTCAAAGGCACCCGGGGACACTATTAATGCACCCCCCGAGGGAGTGGGGTGTCTTTCAAACGCACCCCGGGGTGCGTTTCAAACAGACCCCGGGGTGCGTTTGAAAGGCACCCCGGGTGCGTTTCAAAGACCCCCTGGGGTGCGTTTCAAAGGCACCCGGGGTGCGTTTCTTGGGGTGCTGTCCGACACTAGTGTGGACACTTTGCATAAATGGCTCAAAAATTTGGGGTTACCAAGATATCAGGAAAGGGGAAGAATTTTCCGGCCCGGTCGAAAGGTATTTAGGGGGTAGTTGGGGGCGTAGATTACTGCACGCTTATCAGATTTTTAATAAAATGACGATTTATACCTTATTTTAGCTATTTTAAAACATATGGAAATATCCTCATTTGCATAGGAGGCGCTAGCAGGCTCATTTCGGATTTTGTCAAGCTCACGGTCGGTTGCTTTTGCTATTTTTGGGGGCGGTAAAAATTCGCTCAAGTTATGCAAAGTACTACACTTTGAAAATTCCCCGCGCAATTGCCAGGGGTGAAAAGCCGCGTAGCGGCTTTTCAACCCTGGTTCTTACTGTAAAACGTTGTTACTCAACTTGCACTGATTCGGGACCAAGTGTATTTTGTACACACAAAAAACACGCATTTTATTATAATTATTGTTGTGAACTCAAAAACGCGTATCTCACAACCGCCGATGGTTTCGGTCCAGATGGTTCAAGGGAAAGGGCGTACTGTGCGTGTTTTTCGCGCGTTGCGGGCCGGTGCGCGGAATAGCAACCGGTCTTTAGCCGCGCAGGCCTGCTTTCGCAATTTCGCGACGCGTCTATCGCACGCGTTGCGGTCTTCCCTCCTTTCCAAAGCTACCGCACGTTTTATTAGGAGCCGGGCCGCTGTGATCTAGCCCTTCTTAACATGGAAAAAGAAGCGATATCACAATCGAACAAAAAAATTTGGATTCTGAAGAACAGTTTTAATATTATTGCCGAATTACTATTGAAATAAACGTCCGCAACAAATTTGGCAAAGAGCATTCGAATCAGTGAAAAAATTCTGCACAAGATGAACTTGGTCCCGAAATTGTATCGATTTTTAATAATGGTCTTGATAGTTTTATTTCCAGGCGGCACTTACTATGGCGCCGAAATGTCGTGCGCCGAATTCGGTAGGCGCCGAAATATCTGGCGCAGTTCTGTCCTACCCCCCAGGGTCTTCGTCTCGGACCGTAAAAACCCCTCATTCCCATCTCTATGCAATCGAACTTTTCGGTACTTCTTTAAAGAGATAGGGGCGGCATAAGTCAATCGATTACGCGAGGGAAAGAAAATGTCTCTGCGCCTCTCCCCTGGGCGCCCTCTCTCGCCGCGGGACCTGTTGAACCCCCCTCCCCATGGGGGGTTCAACAGATGCCGTCCTCATCTCTTTAAAGGGCTGCCGACGGCATGTGTCGATCCCCCCCTCATCAACAAATAGGCAAGTAGCCAACAGGCAGAGAGGGCGCCCAGGGGATAGGCGCAGAGACATTTTCTTTTTCCGCGCGTAACTGATTGTCTATGCCGTCGGCATCCCTTTGAAATTCAGCAGCTAGAATGCACGGCATCTCAAGGGCCGCAATTACGACATGTAATTCCGGGGCTCTTTTCGACCAACAATACTAAGAGGAAAATCTTTGATGGCTTATAACTTTTTATTTAGATTCTAACTTCAAAAAGTGGTTTTCCAGAGTTGTACAAGAGAATGCGCTCTTTCAAATGTGCCTAAAGCAGAAGAAAACCGAATTAAAAATGAATTGGACCAAGGCTTTGAAGTTTCCGGTTTTAGACTAGAGTTTGGTGCAAACCGGGGTGTATTGGAGCGTCGCGTAGCCCCATTCTCGGTGCAAATTCCCCATTTTTCGTTGCGGCCGAAACCATTGCTTGAGTTGCCGTGAATGTCTTTTTTTCCGGTTACCGTCCGTAGCCGTTCTGGTGAAATGACACTTTGGGCGCCACCTTTACCTACTTTGTACCCCGGATTAACATTTTTTTTTTATCTGTTGCTAAAAGTATCGGACATTTCGGCCGTTTTTGCAGTGTTTAGACATAGAATTCCTCGTTTTGGTACTATTGAAGTTGGGGGGGGGCAAAATTTTTTAGGTCATTTTTAGGCTACTTGATCAGTTTTTCGTGGCTAATCCAGCGCAATACTCATCTCCTAAGCTAAGCTAAGCCGAAGCACAGTTAAATTGAGCTTGAACAAAGCTAAGTCGAAGCCAAAAGCAGTGATGCTGTGACGAAGCCAAGCTAAGGACCAGATACTAAGGCTTAGGCTAAGCATAGGCCTAAGCCTAGGTTAAACTAGTTCTAAGCCTAGCCTAAGCTAAAGCCTAAGCCAAGCCAATACTAAGCTAAGCTAAGCCTAAGCCAGAGAAAAACTGACTAATTAGCCCAAAAATGACCTAAAAAAATTTTGCCCCCCCCCCAACTTCAATAGTACCCTCGTTTTTTTTCAAATTGTTAAAAATATCTGACTTTTTACAGGCTGATTTCTACGTATCTCACTCTTTCACGACCTTCAAACCGTCTCTACAGCCTTTTAAAATAAAGGTTCACTTTTTCGGGGAGTGCATCGTCAATTTTTGAAGATTTAATCCTTATGCTGACTATTTAGGGTTATTTTTAGGTTTCCGAATCTCTAAAAAGCTTTATAAGCACGAAATTTTTTCGATCAAAGCTGAAAACTTCGGCCTTTTGTTAGTCCCCCCCTTGCCTGACGTTGGTCCCCTCCCAGTCCTCCTCCCGCTGGTCCCCCTTCTGACTTCCCTGTTTTTGTCGTCGTTTTACACTTTTTATACCCAACCGGTTGAAAAAAACCATTCATATAAGGATTGCCTTGCGGTTTTCTACTTTTTTCCTTTTTTAAATCGGGTTTTGCTTTTCCTTTTCACTAATAGCTCGGGAGAAATCTATCCATATTTCGTTGTGATCATCACTTTTCGGGCTTTCGGAGACTTTTTAGAAATATTCTGTGATTATTACGGCTTTTTAGAACATGTGCTATATATTTTTTGAGAGCCGGCTTTCCTATTCTTTCTATGTACTTTCGGGATTTTCGAGGATTCGTTTTATAAACCTGCTTTTTTCAGGGTAATGAGAAATGTCTGGCGAAGATGAGCCATTCAGCTCATCCCCACGAACCGAGGCTCTTCTGAATAATGTCGACAATTTGATGTTGGATGAAGATGGGGCGATTGTGGCCGGCGCGAGAAGATCTTCGAATAATAATAATCAATCTGGTGTGTTTTTCAACGAAATTTTTACTTTAAAAATATACTCTAAAAATCTCTATCTTTTCAGGAGCCGACCCTCTACCCGGCAATTCTGCATCACCGGTATAACCCAGCTCTAATTTCAAAATTTTCTTTTTTAGCCTCGAGCCTCTTCCCGCGCGAGCAGTACGGGCTCTAACAAAGGCGTAAAAATCGCGAAACCCGCCGCCTCGAGTAATGATGGAAGTCCGAGATCTGGAGGTAAAATTTTCTGTATTTCGAGATTTTTCGATTTTTAGGCCGCAACTTCTTCAGCAGAATCTTCCGAAAAGACGGCGAACCGGCCAGGGATGAACCGCTGGTTAGCAGTCCTAGAAAATTTCAATAATGGCATTTTTTAGATAACAGACAACGGCTCTATCGCGCGGTTCGTGTGGGATGCCCTCGAGAAGAAGAGTTCGAAAAGAGACAGGATTCGAGTGTTGGGAAGATTACAGGAGGTATAGCTATACCTTTTTTACGGTTTTGTCTTTTTTTCAGCTAATGATCTCAAAAACGCTGCAAGTCTCTTCAATCGAGGGGATCGTGCATCAATCCATCGATCTGGTCACCGATCCGGATTGCAGGGATTTTGTTATTAGGTTTAATCAGTTGAAATTTCGAGATAAAACCAATTCCAGGGCCTATATCTCCATCACCCAGACCCAATTCAACAGTATTTGCATTGTTTTGAGGGGACAATTCTTTGATGTGGGTTTTTAGACGATTGTCATAGCTCTTTTTAGAAAATCCGCACGCCAGAACTCGACGCGAGAAGCCACGAATGGCTGATAGCGCTGAAAAAACAAGGCACATTCATTCAAGGACTCGAAAAAGTACGATTTATATGATTTTTATCTATTTTTAAACGTTTTTAGGTAATGGACCACTACGTGCTCCAATGGCTAAAGGCATATATCGATGGAAGTGACCCGATTCTTGCCGTGGATGTCTTCAAAATGACCATCAATATTGTCAATGGGAATCTAGCTTTTTTGTAAGTTGGAATTTGACCCAACAGAAAGCCAAATTTTCAGGTCAGAAGACGTGCTGCGAGAGATGCTACACATTTGCACGGTTCGAGCGATGAATATGAGAGATGCGCTGAGTCTACGGTTTCTTGAGATTATACGAATTGTGGCCAAGAAAAAGTAAAGAATTTGTAAATATTAATGTTTCGGTTTTTTCTAGTGCAATTCCGGGCGACAGCTATTACAAGGTGGTCCTCGGCATTTGCTTTGTTTTGCCCATCGAGGGTAAGGGAAAGTAGGTTTTATAAAATTGATATTTTTAATCAAATTTTTAGCTCTCCGACAGCCTTCAAAATGGCCAGGCCATCGACCACTCGGAAGCGCGCGAGCTCGGCTTGAACTCCACGGAGTCGCTGACCGACGGCAACAAGAAACAGCCTGCTGCCGACCGACCTCAAGAGGGCGAACAGCTGCTCGGCTACGTCAAACCGCTCGCCAAAAAGTAGGAATTCAGAAATGTTTGCAATTTTCCGATTTTCAGTGCCACCTACTCCTACAAGGCGCACTTTCCCAGGGTGCTGAAATGCCCGCTCTTTTTCGTCATTCTAACGATGCTGCTAAATTCCCACATGGTACGAGAATTCGATGCAACTATCTATTTCTATTTGCAGGTCAACGCCAACGTGTCGAAGGCAAATACTAACCCGGGCCGTTTTCTGCAAATCGTTGGAGCGGTGCCCTTCAATAACCCTGCAAAGAGCTTTGAAGAGGTCGGTGTTGAAGTTTTGTAGCGAACTTTGCGGGAGTACGCTGAGCGCCTGGTCTTTTTCCACATCCGCCTGCAAAGTTGGCTAGTTGCGTGTATTTTTATACCGTGTTTAGTGACCACCTAAGTGAATGCGCGTAAAAGATTGCGGTCAACTTTTTGCTATGAGAAACGTCGATTCACGTTTTTTCGAAATTCAAAGGACCCCCATTTTGATTTTCGCCTTGCAAATACGCACTAAGCGGGTTTCCGATGCTTTTTAGCTAGCATAATCGATTAGCACTTTTTGGTCCGAAAATTTTCTTTGTAAAGAATGATTACATCGCGTAATTGATGCAACCCTTTTTTAGAACAAGAAATTGGACGGCTCGTCGGTGATGTTCAGCCACGCGACCAACCCGGCCGGCAATATCGAGCCAACGGATGGTGAGCCGTCAAGGCGAGAGGTCAAGGAAGAAGAGGTTTAGCTTTATTTCTTTTTTCAGTTGTACGTATTTCCTTCTAGAGTGCCCACAACGAAAATGTGGTACATGAACACTCGGACAGCCACCGCGAAGGCATCGCAAACAACACGGTTTTGAAAGTTTTAAGTTTTTATATAGTATACTTGCAGTGGACGTTGACCGATGGACTCGACTATTTCGTGACCGCTGCGAAAAACGCAAATGCCATGTCGAACTCGGAGGTTGGTTTCGAAGTTTCGTTGCGAAACATTGAGTTTGTGGGGGTACGCTGGGCGCCTGCCTTCAGATTTATCACCTAAATGAATGCGCGTACCACGGGGGCCGGATCGTTAGACGTCCTTTGATGCTGAATCGTCGCGGTCAACAATCTTTGATTTTTCCAGAAACTGAAGGAGGCCATTCTATGTGGACTGCAATTGGCCGTCGACATATTCTGTTCCCGTCGGCTCGCCGCCGCTATCCGGGGACCCAACGAGTATTTGAACCTTTGGTTGGCTCAAGGCGTTCGACTAATAGCCGCTCGACTGTACGAAACAACAAATTTTTCGTTTGTTTACATCATATGGAATTACGGACATGTATTATGGGCCCAGTGGATATTCTCATACCAACGAGTCGCCTAATAGGGTGAATATCCGGAGCTTTCGAGGGATTGGGTGATTACTTATTTCTGTTTGGTTTTGGCATTTCGGATAAAAATTTCAAAATTGGCCCCTGAATTATCCCGAATGGCTACAAAAATAGGCGGGCCACATTTGCGTTGGCTTGAGGTTTAGCTATATCTACGGCTTAAATCCCCCATACCTGAAAGCTCCGATCTCTGGTTGATGTGTTGTTGGTTATCATGCTGGTTTGCAATAAAGATGTGTTCTATTTGTGGTTGAAAATGCTAATGGACATACAGGATATCCTGATGATGTCTTTTCACGAATTTGAAGTGTGAATATCCTAATACTCTCCTCGATTGCTGATTCGAACTTTTCGATACTTCCTTAAAATTTAGCGCTAAAAAGTCTTTTTTCGAATTCCAGCCATATCTCCGAAATTCTAATTGCCGACAGCCAAGTTGCCGACAGGCTAAATTGCCGACAGCCCAACTGCCGACCTATTCTTGATTTTAAGTCCAAGTCTAAGCTGGGGTATATTTGGGTTACATGGGTGTTTAATATGCCAAATTTGGGTAGGGGCTGACCGTGGGCCAAAACCGAACCAGGAAGGTTTGCTTGACGCTTGCGCTTCAGACCACTAGACCAAGAGACGGACGGTAAAGGGGAAGCGGAGAAGGTGTATGAAGCTTCCGGGGCACGTCCGCAGGCAACCGCAATTTTTATGTTAATTGTGCATTGCACGTACCGGATGCCCTCCTCGATATGAATGCCTTCATAACGTTTTGATTCTAGGTGCAAATACTGGCTTTTGCATAACCTGTCGGCAATTTGGCGATTTCCCCGTTTTTCGGTTGCCGTAGCCGTTCTGATGAAATTGCACTTGGCGCTACCTTATGCCTCCTTTACATTACTTCTTTACCACCACTTTTTATTCTTTTTTTTAGTTTCAGGCCGTATCTCATCTTGTTTTCTTCAGATTGTCAAGGTAGTGATGTTCGTCTACGCGATCAGCCAAAATATCGGAAGGTTTTTCAAGATTACTAATTTCTTCCATTTTTATATTTTGTGTTTTCGTTAACAATTCCTAGCCTTACGAGGGGATAATTTCTTATTTCAGCCGGAAGCCAAGCAAACAATGAGCAACCGAGCTGTGGTCGTTCTACGTGGAGATGCTGGTGTTGAGGGTACCGTCTATCGTAGACAGGTATCAATATTATAGAGAATTTACAATTATCTTTTCTTTTTTAGGATACGAAAAGCGACCCGACGGTGATCAAGGGCGAGATTTGTGGTCTGACCCCCGGCAACCCCGGCTTCCACGTGCATCAGTATGGCGACTCCACAAATGGATGCATCTCCGCTGGAACCCATTTCAACCCTTTCAACAAGACCCACGGAGGCCCCAATGTAATTTTTTAGCAGCTTTTTCGATATTTATTTATTTTAGGACGAAACTCGTCACGTCAGGATCTGGGCAACGTTGAGGCCGACTCGAATGGCGTCGCCAAGTTCGAGATCAAGGACTCTCTCATCAAGGTAAAGGCATTTTTTTAAAAACATGCCCTTCAGATCCACGGCGAGAACACTGTCGTCGGCCGCTCGCTCGTCATCCACGCCGGCACCGACGATCTTGGTCGGTTTTAGCGGGCTTTCAGTCAGTTCAATCGAATTTTTCGCGCTGAAACTCAATTTGGAGCTTTGTTTTTATTGAAAATCGATTTTTAGCGCGTTTTCAGGCATTTCAGTCGATTTTTGACGCTGATTTAGCTGTAAAATTATGTTTTTAACTAATTTCTTCTTTCCAGGCAAGGGTGAAGGCGACAAGAAGGAAGAGAGCCTAAAGACCGGAAACGCCGGCGCCCGTGCCGCTTGTGGAGTGATCGCGCTGGCCGCCCCGGAACAATGACTATCATCCCCCTCCCCTCCATCCAAGGTCTAAGTTTTACATTTTGTGAGCTTGTTGCCGTGTTTTTGTTTGCTTTCTAAATCCCGAGCATGTACCTGGTATCTATGTCCCCTCTCTCAATCCCTGTGTCCCCTCCATCTAGTTGTGATAACCATTTTTATTCGACACATTTCGTAGATTTTGTAGTTGATAAATTTTTATAACATGAAAAGCATTGGAATTGTAGACACGAAGATTCCAAAAGCATGAAAAAGCTAAGAAAATGCTTGAATTATTTTGAAAACATAGAAAATAAGATTGGAAAAAGTAGAGAAAAAGTTTTTAGGCTGTGAAAATGTCGATGAGGCCGAAGCCGGAAAATAAGCGTACACACCTCGAAAAATGCGTCCACGTGTTCATCTGTGCTGCCGGTATCCTGCTGTGCTACTTCTCCTTCGGAATCTATCAAGAACGCCTTGTCGAAGGGAAATTCGGTGCCGCCCACGAATCGTTCATCTACATCCAAACGCTGCTGTTCTTCGTCTGTTTCTCCAGTGCAGCTTTTGCCTTCATTCTTCTGCCGAAACAGACGAAAGACACGGTCCCCGGGCGGATATATGCTCTATGTGCATTCTGTTATCTGGCTGCCATGGTGGCTAGTAATCAGGCACTTTTGTATTTGCCGTATCCTACACAGGTATTTTATAGTTTTTTGTTTAAAAGTTTTTTAGGTTCTGACGAAGTCTTGCCAGCCAATTCCGGTGCTTCTATGCGGTGTTCTGTTGACGGGAAAGCGATACGCTCTGAAGAAATACCTAATAGTGGTGATGATTGTCATTGGAGTGGCAATGTTTATGTATAATGACAAGAAAACGACCGAAACTGAGGGAGGAATCGGGATTGGCGAAATTTTATTGGTGAAGATTATAGTTTTCGATTTATTCCTCATTTTTAGCTAACTTCTCTCACCCTGGATGGCACAACAACAGCAATCCAAGATCATATCAAGAAGCACTACCAGCGAACAGCCCTCTCAATGATGTTCTACATGAACATCTTCTCCTCTCTATTCCTCGCCATCACGATATTGGCCACCGGCGAGCTGTTCAGCTTAATCTCCTTTGCCAGGCGATACCCCGAAGTCCTTCTGGAGATGGCCATCATATGTGGATCGAGCTGTGGAGGGCAGTATTTCATCTTCAAAACTGTCGAGGAATTCTCGCCACTGACCTGCTCGATCTTGACGACAACCCGCAAGCTGTTCACAATCATCATCTCTGTCGTTCTATTCGCCCATCCACTATCGACACGCCAAATAATTGCCACGGCCATCGTCTTTATTGGATTGTTCATCGACGCGTGGGACAGCAAGAAGCAGCATTCCAACAATCAGAAAAACGATTAAAAGAAGCTGTAAATCTTTATTGTTTTTTATGAAATGAGCTTCTAGGTTACATTGTTGTTTTCTACTTTGGTTTTGCTTTTCCTTTTCACAAATAGCTCGGGAGAAATCTATCCATATTTCGTTGTGATCATCACTTTTCGGGCTTTCGGAGACTTTTTAGAAATATTCTGTGATTATTACGGCTTTTTAGAACATGTGCTATATATTTTTTGAGAGCCGGCTTTCCTATTCTTTCTATGTACTTTCGGGATTTTCGAGGATTCGTTTTATAAACCTGCTTTTTTCAGGGTAATGAGAAATGTCTGGCGAAGATGAGCCATTCAGCTCATCCCCACGAACCGAGGCTCTTCTGAATAATGTCGACAATTTGATGTTGGATGAAGATGGGGCGATTGTGGCCGGCGCGAGAAGATCTTCGAATAATAATAATCAATCTGGTGTGTTTTTCAACGAAATTTTTACTTTAAAAATATACTCTAAAAATCTCTATCTTTTCAGGAGCCGACTCTCTACCCGGCAATTCTGCATCACCGGTATAACCCAGCTCTAATTTCAAAATTTTCTTTTTTAGCCTCGAGCCTCTTCCCGCGCGAGCAGTACGGGCTCTAACAAAGGCGTAAAAATCGCGAAACCCGCCGCCTCGAGTAATGATGGAAGTCCGAGATCTGGAGGTAAAATTTTCTGTATTTCGAGATTTTTCGATTTTTAGGCCGCAACTTCTTCAGCAGAATCTTCCGAAAAGACGGCGAACCGGCCAGGGATGAACCGCTGGTTAGCAGTCCTAGAAAATTTCAATAATGGCATTTTTTAGATAACAGACAACGGCTTTATCGCGCGGTTCGTGTGGGATGCCCTCGAGAAGAAGAGTTCGAAAAGAGACAGGATTCGAGTGTTGGGAAGATTACAGGAGGTATAGCTATACCTTTTTTACGGTTTTGTCTTTTTTTCAGCTAATGATCTCAAAAACGCTGCAAGTCTCTTCAATCGAGGGGATCGTGCATCAATCCATCGATCTGGTCACCGATCCGGATTGCAGGGATTTTGTTATTAGGTTTAATCAGTTGAAATTTCGAGATAAAACCAATTCCAGGGCCTATATCTCCATCACCCAGACCCAATTCAACAGTATTTGCATTGTTTTGAGGGGACAATTCTTTGATGTGGGTTTTTAGACGATTGTCATAGCTCTTTTTTAGAAAATCCGCACGCCAGAACTCGACGCGAGAAGCCACGAATGGCTGATAGCGCTGAAAAAACAAGGCACATTCATTCAAGGACTCGAAAAAGTACGATTTATATGATTTTTATCTATTTTTAAACGTTTTTAGGTAATGGACCACCACGTGCTCCAATGGCTAAAGGCATATATCGATGGAAGTGACCCGATTCTTGCCGTGGATGTCTTCAAAATGACCATCAATATTGTCAATGGGAATCTAGCTTTTTTGTAAGTTGGAATTTGACCCAACAGAAAGCCAAATTTTCAGGTCAGAAGACGTGCTGCGAGAGATGCTACACATTTGCACGGTTCGAGCGATGAATATGAGAGATGCGCTGAGTCTACGGTTTCTTGAGATTATACGAATTGTGGCCAAGAAAAAGTAAAGAATTTGTAAATATTAATGTTTCGGTTTTTTCTAGTGCAATTCCGGGCGACAGCTATTACAAGGTGGTCCTCGGCATTTGCTTTGTTTTGCCCATCGAGGGTAAGGGAAAGTAGGTTTTATAAAATTGATATTTTTAATCAAATTTTTAGCTCTCCGACAGCCTTCAAAATGGCCAGGCCATCGACCACTCGGAAGCGCGCGAGCTCGGCTTGAACTCCACGGAGTCGCTGACCGACGGCAACAAGAAACAGCCTGCTGCCGACCGACCTCAAGAGGGCGAACAGCTGCTCGGCTACGTCAAACCGCTCGCCAAAAAGTAGGAATTCAGAAATGTTTGCAATTTTCCGATTTTCAGTGCCACCTACTCCTACAAGGCGCACTTTCCCAGGGTGCTGAAATGCCCGCTCTTTTTCGTCATTCTAACGATGCTGCTAAATTCCCACATGGTACGAGAATTCGATGCAACTATCTATTTCTATTTGCAGGTCAACGCCAACGTGTCGAAGGCAAATACTAACCCGGGCCGTTTTCTGCAAATCGTTGGAGCGGTGCCCTTCAATAACCCTGCAAAGAGCTTTGAAGAGGTCGGTGTTGAAGTTTTGTAGCGAACTTTGCGGGAGTACGCTGAGCGCCTGGTCTTTTTTCCACATCCGCCTGCAAAGTTGGCTAGTTGCGTGTATTTTTATACCGTGTTTAGTGACCACCTAAGTGAATGCGCGTAAAAAAGATTGCGGTCAACTTTTTTGCTATGAGAAACGTCGATTCACGTTTTTTCGAAATTCAAAGGACCCCCATTTTGATTTTTCGCCTTGCAAATACGCACT
Organism: Mesorhabditis spiculigera; assembly: GCA_958295435.1. Lineage (NCBI taxonomy): Eukaryota > Metazoa > Nematoda > Chromadorea > Rhabditida > Rhabditidae > Mesorhabditis > Mesorhabditis spiculigera. The sequence continues at coordinate 95,258 of CATQJA010000158.1, forward strand.
AAGCGGGTTTCCGATGCTTTTTAGCTAGCATAATCGATTAGCACTTTTTGGTCCGAAAATTTTCTTTGTAAAGAATGATTACATCGCGTAATTGATGCAACCCTTTTTTAGAACAAGAAATTGGACGGCTCGTCGGTGATGTTCAGCCACGCGACCAACCCGGCCGGCAATGTCGAGCCAACGGATGGTGAGCCGTCAAGGCGAGAGGTCAAGGAAGAAGAGGTTTAGCTTTATTTCTTTTTTCAGTTGTACGTATTTCCTTCTAGAGTGCCCACAACGAAAATGTGGTACATGAACACTCGGACAGCCACCGCGAAGGCATCGCAAACAACACGGTTTTGAAAGTTTTAAGTTTTTATATAGTATACTTGCAGTGGACGTTGACCGATGGACTCGACTATTTCGTGACCGCTGCGAAAAACGCAAAGGCCATGATTGAAGAACTACGAGAAGCCCTATGGCCCTATTTTCTAGCACAAAAAGGACTCCCGGCACGGCAGAATTATATGAGAAGAGAAAAGGTACGTTAAAATGTCCGTAACTGATTCAAACTTGATTTTAGTCGTTACAAGCGATCAAGGAATATCTAAAGCAAAACAGGCGGTGGTGTGAGGTGGAACTGGTGCCGATGCTTGGATTTGCCCCCAGAGAGCCACATCCCAAGATACAGGTAAAAATTATTTTAATTCGGTAAAATAAGAGCTTTGCATTAAAAATTTACTTTGAAAATCTAAAATAGATTTATTTATACAAATTTTAAAAAGTCTTGCACACATTTTTATTCCCTGGAACAGTAACTTTTCCTTGTTTTGGGTTATACCATGTTTAAAAATAATTTTTAACGTAATTTAGGACTATAAATAGGTTGAAATTAAATAAATACTAAAACGATTTTTTTCAGGCCCTGATGATCAGCCTGCTCTTCGAAATCCTAAAAGTGATCCCGGTAGATGAACAATGCTTGCATGATGCCATTATGATCGCCCGGAAGCTGTTCAATGAAGGATTGCTTGGCGTTGGAGATGTAGGCTTTATCCGGCTTCTCCTAGCTTTTCCTTTTTTAGCGTCGTGATCGCCGCCTATCCCATTCTTCCATCCGCTCATTCCAAACGAACCTTGATCAACGCCAAATTGCCAACCATCTCAAACAACGCCAGAATTCGGGCAGCAGCTTTAATAGCGGTAATTTTAAAGCGTGTAAATCTAATTTTTTAACAATTTAGGCCCTTCCACGGCCCGGCTAATACTCGAAAATCTCGAAGTAACTGCCCAGCAATTATGTGCCATCACTGCCGCCCGATTCCCCGAATTCCCCGGCAATATTATGAGGGATTCTTTGGAGCTTTTCGTCGCCCATATTTCCACACAATATCAAGTACGGTATCAAGAATTTACAGCGTGTTAGACGGCTTAAACCGCTTATTTATTTTTCTTTAGCAAGGAAAATTCCACGAACTCGGTGGCTCTGTTCGAGTGCGGATCTTCTCGGCTGGTTTTGCCGTTCAAGCATGCGCAATTTCCCATCGGATTCGTAAGTTTTTGGAATTATCTTTTTCCGAAATTGTCTTCATTATTTTGCGATTTTTAGAATTGTTTTTAGACGGATTTTACGGCAATTTTTTTCAGAACGCTATGAGCTGTACGACTACGCCCCCACCATCAATTCGTTCACATGTTTGATGGGTTCTACGGTAATCGATTACGGCATGGAATTAGCTAATTTCTGTGTTCAGACAAAACTGGCGGAAAGCGAGCGGCTGTCGTTCGATCTGGTAGCCCCTATAATTGTAGAAGCATTGTGGAAAGGGACGCATTGCAAAGCTCTTCGTTCTATTCTAAAAAGTCTCAATCGGACGCTAGAGGTATTTATTATTGCTTGAAAATACGGCTAATTTAAGAAATCTGCTTTTTAAGCTCAAATTCTATTTTTTTTTAGTCGATCGATTTCATCATGAGTTGCGGGCAACAGAATTTGGACGCTCTTTTGGATGGATGTATTGACGTGTTTGAGCGGTTGAAGACGTTAAAGGTATTTATTAATGTAGTTATAAAAATGTATCAACTATACAGGGTGTCTCGTAAAAAAACCACCCCCATCGGCATTTGGCCGCCTTATTTCCGATCGAGCTGAAATTTTCACGAGTGGGGCGTAAGGCCAAACTCCTTATAACGTGCTTTCTTAGAAAGCTCTAGGTATCCGGATACGCGAGAAAACGCGATAAAACCTCCTTAAGCAAATAAGCAGCTATTGGACCAACAGACCCATGACCCACGTCAAACGGGTTAGCGAAATGGATGGAGAAGCCATTGAACTTGACTTTTTGACTATCGAATGGCATTTTCAAAATATCGAACATTTCGAAAATTTCCGAAAATTTGACTTCCCCCTGTTATCCTATGTGCTGCCCATGGATTTTGATCCATTTTTGTTTATTCGATAAAAAAATTCCATTACATTATTTTGGGCTGAAATTAATTCTCTTAGTATATTTTTCGACGCTCTATCGAATGGCACTCGCAAAATCCTACAGTAATTGCAAATTTCATAATAATGAGTCCCCCCCGTTATCCTATGTGTAACGATAAACGCGATCGCTTTACTAGCAAAAGCTTTGGATTTTATGCCAATTTTGGATGCAAATGAGCCCGAAATTAGCCAAAAATTCAGTGTTTTTCGTTATTTTTGCGTTTTCTCGCGTCTTTTGCCACCTGGAGCTTAGTTATTGCTATAGTTTTTGGTCTTCCGCACCACTCCTGAAAATTACAATAAATTCATATTATTATATTAATATAAATTTAAATTATTTTTTTGAATTAGGTAGCCGATTCGGAGATTGTGATCTACCTTCCCCAACTCCTCATCGCAATCCTCAACTACCCACTAGAAGAGAAACGTCAACGAGAAGTATGCCGGATTCTTGTGGAATGTCTCAAGATAAAAGTCTGACCTCACTCCGAAGCGATACAATCTTGTGGATTGGCTGTACAGGTGTGTTTTTTATTTTTAATGTCCTTTAATTATTTTTATTACATTAAATATTTCAATTGACTTTATTTAGATGTTGCCGGAACAAATGGCGCTGTATGCGCACCAGATTCTGCTGACAATCCGTTCTCTCGATCCATCCCCTCGAAGAGCAATCCCTGTGCTGGAACTGATGAGTGATACCAGTGGCATTGAGATGTTGCACACCATCTTTCAGGTATTTATGGGGATTTTTAAGGGGCAAACCTAGCAGAGACTTCGGAATTTCTTCTTAGGCCATTTCGACACTTGTCATTATTTACTTGTATTGATGTAAAGCTAAATTTGTGACAGTTGGAAATTTCGGTTCTTTAGGATTTCCGGGGGGGCAATTTTATTCTGGCTGTCCCGGTTGACCTAGTAATCAAATATGCAGTGTTTTCACATTGTTTTTAGTAAATTTTAACTATATTTAAAGTAAAAAACCTTCAAAAAAGTTTCAAAAAAGTTTGAAAAAGTCAAAAATTTGGTCATCTTGGGTCTTTTTCGGATTTATTGAACTAAAACTAAATTTTTCAATTGAAATTTGTCTAGTTTTTATGCCTAGGAATAGTTAAAAACCATTTAGAAACGGCTCCGCTATTTATGAAAAAATTTAGGCTTATGCCGAAAAAAAATTTGGTTTCCGCCCCCCGGCCCGGAAATCCTAAAGAACCGAAATTTCGTAGCTGGCGAGCTAGCAGCGATAATTTAGGAAAAATTTTTGGGCTATTTTTAACGATTTTTTAGCATTGATTGTATGGATTAATATTAAGTTTGGCAAAATTTACAGCTTTTTTATGTAAAAAACTAGCAGAGAAAAACTAGACATATTTATTGTTATTTTCCCGGTTTTCAGGAGGAAAACTTCGAGATGGTTGTGGATATCCTGGTGCCGTATCTAAACATCAAAGTGCATTCAATCTATGTTGTTGTATGTGCACATCGCATTCTCATGAGATGGTTCTCAAAAGTGCCCCGCATATATCGAGCCGATATTTCCAGGTATCGACACATTATTTGAATTTATTCGGAGAATTAATATTTTTAGATATTACGAGGAAAAGGTGGAAGAAGCGCTGCCGAGACATGCCAGTGATAGTCAGAAAACGAGCGCTAATGGAATGGAGGACGATGTAGATGAAGTCGGTTTTTAAAACAGGATTTTTTTAAGCTTTAGTAAGCTGAGAAAATTTTCAAAACTTTAAAAATTTTTGAGTTTTGTTTAGGAATATTGATTAACTGATTATTATGTCGCCTTTAGGCATATTTTAGGCGTATTAAAAATTGATTTTGTATGATTAAATTCAAGTTCGTTTTGCAATTATTTTAACGTTTTTTTTGCAGGATTCGCCGAGCAATTCTCTGCAGGGCAACACCCAACCGTCTGAATATTTTCAACGCGGATCAAAGGGACGCCTCAGCCACGAACTACAGAAAAAGGTATACTTTCGGCAAATATTTTTTATTGGCTATTTTCTAGTTTATGAAGAGCTGTCCAGAGTTTATCGATTACGGCATTTACTTTTTTGGTTTTCAGTCGCGCTATTAAATGTGCCAGAGCTTAAAAACTATGCAGCGGCTTATATTAAAGAGATTTCATTTAGGCGGGTTATCGATTTTTGTCGGCGGAAATGGTCCCAATCTCAAAATTCTTGATTTTTGAAAATTCCGCAATAGATTACGCGATTTAAAAAGATAGGGAAGACCTTACATGACTGGCGTTAGGAAATACTCGGGCCTGAATCGGCAAAACGGTATACGGTAGCGGATCCACGTTTTAGCAACTAACCTTTTGGACCGTACCATCAAATCTTATTCGTCTTCTCCTCATCTTCAGTATTTTACAGCTTTCACAATAAAAGGGAATAAAGAAAGGGTAAAAAAAAAGAAGAAAGACAATTTTATTGAAAAAAAAACTGGTTTGGACGGCGGCAGCACAGACAGGCACGCGTCCACGTTGGTTGTCGACTTTTTGCTACATGCTTTACGAAATTTGACTGTAGACAAAGCTTCGTCCAATCAATGACAACTATTCTTGCTCCTCGCGCTGTTGGGCAAAGAATTCATTTCAAGCCTTCCGCTTTTGCCTTTGATAATTTTTGTTGGCTTTTCTAAGCGGCGTAGCTTTTCGAGTTACTACAGGGAGTTTATATGCTGGTTCTGGTTATTCTGGTTTTAGTTTTGATTTATGCTAGTTTTTGTGTTTGCTTCCGGATTTTTATTTCTTAACATTCTTAACTTTCTTAACAGAGTTTAAAGCTTGTCGGCGCTATTTCGGAATAGGGGACCCACTTTGATTACTCTAAAAACCACTTTTTCTGGTGTAATTTTGTGCGCTTGTGCTGAAAAACGGTATCCCAGCCCGTAAAAACGCACATTTGTACAAAATATTTTATCTTTATAGGATGTTTACATGACAGCACGGGCGGTCTTGGCTTAGCCAGCACAATTGTGAGGCAACCCGCTTGGGTTATTATATTTTTCGGCTTGAGCTTGACTTCTGTCAGATTCATCTGGCTGGCCTAGGCTTGGTCTCAATGAATCTAAGATCGGGCTTACTAGCATTTAGCATCATTTATGCATGCGTTTTGAGCTTGAAAAACCGCTAGGAGTGTATGGTAGCCGACAGTTGGGCCTGCGCCGCTAGGCTCCCTAGAAGCCCATTAAACTGCAATCAATTTTTTTGTGTGAAAATGTTAGGTTTTAAAGTTAGTATGGTGTTTTTCTCGGAACCAGCGCACAAAACTATCCAAGAAAGCATCGCACAAACCCCAGTTTTGGTACAATAAAAGTGGGTCCCCTATTCCGAAATAGCGCCGCTTTGTCTACAGTGAATTGAGTAAGGTATGTAGAAAAATTCCAAAACCAGCGTGGACGCGTGGCTTTCTGTGCTGCCGGCATAGAACTAACTCTTTTTTTCTTCAATAAGATGCTATTTTATTTTGAAAAGCTGTAATTTGCTGAAGAATAGTCAAGCTTTATTATACCGTCCAAAAGGTTGCTTGCTAAAACGTGGAAACGCTACCGTATACCGTTTTGTCGATTCGGGCCCGAGTATTTCCTAACGCCAGTCCTTACATGTAGAGGTTTTGGGGTCACGGAGTCCAAATCGGCCCAAAATTGGTGGAAAAATCAAATAAGGTACGGGGAACACGATGTGATAAAAATTATCTGCCAATGGGCACTTTTGTTTAATAAACTTTTACTTTTATGCAAAAAGTTTGATGTGTTTAATAATAGAAATAATTACGTAATTAATAATAGAAATAAAGAATTAATGTACCAAGTATTTTCGGGGTGTGTGCGTGTGCGTGTGCGTGTGCGTGTGCGTGTGCGTGTGCGTGTGCGTGTGCGTGTGCGTGTGCGTGTACGTGTGCGTGTGCTTGTGCGTGTGCGTGCGTGCGTGCGTGCGTGCGTGCGTGTGTGTATTTGCATGCATTTCCGTTTGGATGTTCCGCACCTACAGCCTCAGGGAAGCATTTTTTCGGTAGGGAATAAACGTCATAGGGTAAAGAAGGGGCCGGAATCGACTGCACACACATACTAAAAGTTTTGAAAAATTGCTGTTTTCGATATTAAAATTAGGTTTTTGTAAAGTTTTCGGCCAATCTCTTTGTTAGGAAGCAATTAGCATACGGCGGAAGTGGAAATGGTTATAAAAAGGAAGAGAGGGCGCGCTTTTCATTTTTTGGTGAGCGGTTTTTGGCAAGAATTATGCAAAGTTTCTAACTTCATCGATCCTATACGGGGCCAGGGTTGAAAAGCCGCGAAGCAGTTTTTCAACCCTGGTTTTTCTTCTAAAAAGTATATGGAAATGGAGTATTCGATGAGGGGAACATTTTGAGATACTGCGCACATTAATGGGATGACCTGGGGGCAAATGCTGGCTGGGGGGAGGGGTTGGGGTAAACTAGACTCTAACGCTTTAAAGGCTCTTTTTGCAGGTGCTCGGTACGCGGAATCTGAAGGAGAACCTGGTACCCTCCGAGGTCAAGCCCCACTCGCAGGATTTCACGCCGAAGACGTTTGATCGAGATGCAGTCGAAGGCCAGGCGTTGAAACATACTCTTTTTCGCTATGTAGTTTGTCATTTCCCCCTCTATCTCGGCGTTCCAAGTTTTTTCTCATCCGTTTCGGTGTTAGCGGGCGAGGCCCGTTCACCCGTTTTCTGTTCAGTTACCGGTACTAGTGGAATTGGGGGCAAATTGGGGCGAAAAATTTCGTAGCCCGGCATTGCTTTTTTCGTACTGCAATTGGGCGTCGACAGAGTGTGTTCCTACTTGCTCAACAACGCTATCCGTGGCCCCTACGAGTATTCCATGCTTTGGTTGGCTCAAGGCATTCGACTAATAGCCGCTCGACTGTACGAAACAACAAACTTTTCGTTTGTTTACATCATATGGAATTACGGACAGGTATTATGGGCCCAGTTGAGATTCTCAAACCAACGAGTCGCCTAATAGGGTGAATGTCCGGAGCTTTCGAGGGGTTGGGTGATTAATTATTTCTGTTTGGTTTTAGCATTTCGGATAAAAATTTCAAAATTGGCCCCTGAATTTTCCCGAATGGCTACAAAAATAGGCGGGCCACATTTGTGTTGGCTTGAGGTTTAGCTATATCTACGGCTTAAATCACCCATACCTGAAAGCTCCGATTTCTGTTTGTTGTGTTGCTGGTTATCATGCTGGTTTGCAATAAAGATGTGCTCTATTTGTGGTTGAAAATGCTAATAATAATAATAAATCATAATAAATCAGCATTCAAAATTCAAAATAAACATTTTTTTCATGCCCAGCATATGAAAGCATTTTGGCCCGGTAACGATGATCTGATTCGTTTCCCCCAGCCAGTTATTTCAATGCAAACCTCACTTTTTTGGACCGCCCTATAGAAAAGTTCAGGATTTATTTACTGATTTGTCGTGATTTTGAGCCATTGATATCGCCATGCGGCCACAGTGTACTTTGTCGGTTGACGTGGACAGCATTTCCCCGGACGGGCATGCACGTTTTTGGGTCGACGCACTGGTATGATGGCTGGAATCGTTTAAATTGGCAAGCATAGTGCTGACCGCGCTTTACAGATATCATGGTAAAAATGGCTATTTTTACAGAATCTCGAATGACAGAATCTCGATTGAGCGGTATCTCGAATGACGAAAAGTCACGTGACAAAATTTCGTGTTGTAAACCGTTTCGATATCGGCATGTCGGCTCCGGAATACCGGAATATCGGACGAAACTTTGACAACAAAGTCGAACAGCTGAAGCAAAATGCAACTGCGAAGTATGGATTCGCTGAGCCATCGACAAATGACATCCTAAAAATCCTAAAATCCTAAAACCTAAAACGTCCTAAAAGACACATCATTCAACGTAGAAAAAATTGGCGCATCTTTCTATGCTATTTCCAGGATGCCGCCGATTTCCCATTAGGTAGAAAATCTTAAAAAACTGTTTTTAGTACGCGAGATTCCTATGTTCCGGCCATTTTCAAGTTTTGAAATGTATCAGGTTGGAAAGAAAGTAATGGCACAAAATCTTTAAACCGCTATAAAAACCCGCAGGAATGTTCGATTCGAAAGTTTGATATATGGTTTGGTAGATCTTCGGATGCTCTATGACGAGACAACCCTCAAAACGCACAGAAACTGACGGACGCGAAGATACAGGCCTCAGAAGTTTCACGGAAAATTAGGTGAAAGCTTCTAAGCGAGATATCTCTGCATACAGGCATATGCATACGATACTTTTAACACCAATCGATAGCCCTCGAGGAGTAGATATCGATAGATGTTGAGATCATCAAAATTGCTTTTAAGCACCAATAATTGTGAATTTGGTTCCGATGCAGAGGCATTTCACAGTCTACTTACCACACCATATTATAATTGTGAAGCAGGTCAGCGCGAACATGCACCAATCAATCCACGTGAAAGGCGGAACAACGCCCTGCAACAAACTCTGGTAGCCACCGGGCTGCCCATTTTTGTGGGCGTGCGGTTCGAGGGGACACTCTCTCGCGTCGACCCATGCATACTGACGAGGAGATGGTCTCAGCTCGGAATCGAATTCGCATTCGAAAATTTGCACACTGATAGAGCTCGACGAGACGAATCGATTGGTGTAACTTTCAGCTGCTGATACAATAACCACGCCGAGTTATAAGCATTTTAAGTTTTTGCATACATTTTGCAATATTTTCGCCATAGCTTCATAGGCCTTCCCCTCATCCCCCATCACCGTGATCTGGTGGCCTAGTGGTGGCCTAGTGGCCTCCGGGGAATCTAACGAGGGTTCGGTCCCGCTCGCGATTTTTATTTTTTGCTTTTTGGTCCGAAGGTTCCACTTTGCTTTCTGAAGGCCTGGAATAGCTTTTTACGCATTATTTTAAATCCTCTGGTGAGAAATGGCTGAAAACATCTCTTTTGAAAAAATTAGATTTTTTACCCGAAAGGACTATGCAGGTCCCAAAATAAACTGAAAATTCAAAGCATATGAAAAATCGAGGAGTAAACGTAATCTATGGTAAATGGTGTGTTATCCGAACAAAAACTTTCATAAGCGAGAATTTCTTTGGAAATAATAGTCATAGGTTGTTGGACAAGGGCTCCATGCCCACCCAGTAAGAAAAATTTTTTACGGTGAAGTCTATGTTGTCTGCGCATCAGATGAGTTAAAATAATGCGTAAAAAGCTATTCCAGGCCTTCAGAAAGCAAAGAGGAACCTTCGGACGAAAAAGCAAAAAATAAAAATCGCGAGCGGGATCGAACCCTCGTTAGATTCCCCGGAGGCCACTAGGCCACCACTAGGCCACCAGATCACGGTGATGGGGGATGAGGGGAAGGCCTATGAAGCTATGGCGAAAATATTGCAAAATGTATGCAAAAACTTAAAATGCTTATAACTCGGCGTGGTTATTGTATCAGCAGCTGAAAGTTACACCAATCGATTCGTCTCGTCGAGCTCGATAAATGTGCAAATTTTCAAAAACCGAATTCGATTCCGAGCTGAGACCATCTCCTTTCAGTTCACCCATTCCCGCAAAAGCTTGGAAGAAATTGTTTGAACTGGATACCTCGGGAAGTCCCGTGTTCTCATGGATGAAATGGTAGATATCTGGCACGAGTCGCGACATCCAGAGTGGGATGATGGAGCTCGCAAACAAAACGGTGCCTACTCGACCACTGAAGAACTCCTCATAGTGGCCCCGCTGAAACACATGATTAAGCCCGGCTCGAAAAAGTGACCGCCAAAACAAAAATCACAACCGCAAAAAACTATACAGGGTGCAAAAATTTTTTCCGGACTCTGGGTTGAATCACTTTTGATAGAGAAATCTTTCGGAATGCACACCAAAATGCTAAAATGCGCCGGGAACTCCGATTTGAATCAATTTGATTTTTCGACTTTCGGCAACGTTTAATACAAATCAACCCAATATGGTGCGTTCAGGAAAAACGCGCGTTGCAGTTTTCCGGCGTTCTGGTGGTGGGATCGTTTGAATACAGCTACTCCTTGGCAAAATCCTGGAATATACGATGATGTGCTTCAATGTTTATCAACGTTCAAAGCTTGATATTAGTTTCCTTAACGGGATGCCCAACCATTTCCGGGCTGAAAAAGCAAAAACCTTGCCACAGGCGGGGGTCGAGCCAGGGATCCCCCGTTTTGTAGGCCTGGATACAATCCATTAGGCCACGGCAAGCCATTGCCGGACTACATAACTATATATTTGCCGCTAAAACCTTGGGTATCCCTTTAAAAGGGATTTTAGTCGACTTTTCCGGCTTCAAGCAACGAACTATAAGAATTCCGTAGAGGTATCTATCTGTCCGTCCGCCCGAATCCAACTATAACTTGAAGGGAAAATAAGCTAGAGCTTAGGTCTCTTCGGATTCGGATAGAGCGGATCAGAAACCCCAAAACTGATCAAAAAATTATGAAAAAGTTTTCGTTTAAATAAAAATAATTATGGCCCAAAAATCAAAACGATCCCGCCACTCGAACGCCGGAAAACTGCAACGCACGTTTATTTATGTGTTTATTATGTTCTACCTGTTCATTGCATCCATACGTCTCAATGATATCCCGTTCACGACGCCACCATTGATTCACAATTGGTATCCACCAAAAGGAGTCGAAACCCGACTTTAAAAGGGCTTTTTTTAGCCGATGCTCCTACAAAAAATACAATAAGGTGTGAGAAAACGTTGTAAATGCATTTCAAATGGTTTAATCAACGAATTGGCTAGTGAGTTGGCCATTAAAATGCTCGAATTATTTTTTTTACGGATGCATGACAAGGAAAACGTTACCCGTTCCCTTCGCAGCGTGGTAAGGGTAATCGGAGTTTTCAGTGGGACCAACATGAACGCTAAATATTATCATTAAAGGTATAACAAAATCTCGTTGTTCTGGTTGGGGGACCGATAATCGTCTAACGCATAGTAAACAGGGTTACGGTAGGTGCTCACCACGGAGCAAACCCCAAGCCGGTCGTTTCTGGGCCAAGTTCGATGATTATTGTGTAAAATTTGATGAGGCTTTCCAAAAATAAGTTCGTATTTTGAAAATTGCGATGCTATCACGAAGAAATCAGGCAAAAACTCTTTGGCGCTCGGCCTAAAGGGAAAAACAGAGGGCACTAGTCCCGCCGCGTCCCCCTGGCATTCTGCCCTGGAGAAGCCCCTTCCAAGAGGCATGGAAATCCCACCCACCCACCTGCCATTAACACGAGGCTGGCGATATCGATGAATTGTTCGTTGATGTTCATCCGGAATGGCCCGTCCGTCCAATCCGGAATCACCTAAAAATTCGCCCTAATTTACTGCTGTATCCCCTGAATTATGGACACGGTGGGGACCCTGATCTGATAGGTCCCTCGGGTTCGTATGTTGCTATTTAGTTGGCCATTGGGTCTCGAATACTCAACTAGTTGATACTACTCTGCCCCACAACCAGGCCCGTACGAGAGCCGAGATTTCGGGGAGGGCACCCACCCAAAAAAAGTTTTGGCGACCTCCCACGGCGTTTCAGAGCGCGCACGGGAGGGGTGGTCGAGGCGTCGTGTAGTGGTCTAGGGCGGCGGTCCAGCCCCGAGACAGGGGGGTGCGGGTTCGATCCCAAGGCCGCAAACCTCTGCGTTTTCTTTTTGCGTTTTGCTCCAAATGTTCATAAAGGAAAACTATGAAATGAAAAGAAACCCTATGAAACCCAAAAAAGCTGGCTAGCACCTTCTCTCCATGCGGAATAGGCCAGTAAAGATCGTAAGCTCATCGCACCCTCTTACAGGACCCATTCACTAAATTTCTGAGCTAGGCTATTCTAAAACTAGGTGCAAAAGATCGAGCAAGTTCTGCTCTTAGTTCCTAGTCTGCTAGTAGATTCGAAAACCGTCATAAACAAAAGTTATAGCTAATTGAAAACTTGAGAAAACATTGAATTGGAATCGTCGCGTAAATTTTTAAAACCCCAAGTTGACTCAATATTGGGTAGTTCATGACAGATACTCTTCCAGAAAATGTAGTTGAGGCGTTTGAGCCAGTATTTAGCTGGATTTGAGCTCAGACGATCCCTTGCACCTCATTTTTCAAATTGCCAACCATCAGAAGTCGCGTTTTCAACGCTCGATTTTGTCAAAACCACTATTAAAAGATAGAGCAAAGTCTCTTCTATTTTTTGAGCGGTCACTCAGATTATGAAAACTGCCGTATAACAAAGTTACAGAGGCTTGAAAGCGCAGAAGACAGACCCCCCCCCCCTTCGCTTTAAGAACCAATTACGCGTCGATTGGAGCGTGCCGTAGCCTAGCCCCGTCTTCCCCTCTCGTGCGCGTTTTTCTTAAAGGATGAATCGCCGTGCTGCCCCCCCCCCCGGTCGCCACTTTCAAAACATTCGAAAATAGCGACAATAACAGCACCGCAGGCGAAAAAATTTAGAAACCGCGTTCGTAACGCTTAAATTCGGGTGAAAACACAACGGAAACGGTGCGCGCAAGCGAAATTTGGTTCAGCAAAAAAATGGTGCACTAATGAAAACGAGCGCCGCAGGCAAAAAAAATGTAGAAAAATAGGTTTTCTAGAAGTCAAAATCGTCTCGCAATTTCGGGGGGGGGGGGACCGTGGCCCCGGTGCCCCCCTCGTACGGGCCTGCCCACAACCATTTTCGCGCCGTTTTTCGGCCGTTTCGATTGTGATTCGACAGTTTCCGCTGACGTGCACTGCCGCAAAGCGCCGCCGACCAGCCGGAAACGTGCCGATCAGGATAGATAATTTTGGATATGGATGAAGATGAAGGATACGGGAAATGTGCCAGTTACGACGTACCGAATCGAAGAAGAAGCTCATATGCCGTAGTTGAGGGATAATATAGAGAATAATATAGACGTTCATTGATATCCATAGAAGAATAGAAGCTGTTGATTGCCAATTATACCACGAAGCCTTCAAATCAACAATTACGATAGGAAATTCATTAGCTTGACCTGGTATTTGCATTCAAAAGTATTCCATATAAGATCACGGCGATATATATGACGACGAAGGGTACTGTAGAATGGCCACCATATACTCAAATAACCACATATATATCTATCTTTCTCTCTCCCTTCTTACGGTATTTTCGGCATCCTTCTGACTGTCCACTCAAAAGTCTTCTTTTCCCGTCGACCCACAGAAGTACTTCTTATCCGTTTCTCGGCAACCTGAAAACAATAAATAGCATCCGATAATTGATACCATTGTTTCAGGGAATATTTTCGGTTTCCATCCGGGAGAGATTGAACGCTTTCGTCGCTGCATCAATTTCCCTCCAATATTGCCAGCTGAATACTGTTGACGCGTCGCCGATCTCAACTATAATAATCTATATAAGTCGTGATTTATCCTCTAATTTGCGAGGTACGGCGAGTATTGATCTAGGAGTATCGTCATCAAAGCGACTTTGCTTGCAGAAACTAGCTTATGAAATTATTAAAAAACTGTAGCGTTTGCGGATAGGGGCAAGATGGATATGGGAAGATACAGTTATCAGCCATTGATGTCGCCAGGCGGCCACAGTGTGCTTTGTAGGTTGACGTGGACAGCATTGCCCCGGGCGGGAGTGCACATTTTTGGGGCGACGCCATTGATGCCCGACTGGAATTGCTTAATTGTACTTTGTAGCCTGACTACCGGTTTAGCCTTTTCCGAAAGAATTTCGGGAATCTCCTACGTACAAACTACAGAAGTTTGAACAATTTGAAAATTTCAAAAACGGCGTTTTCCGCATTTTCCGCACGTTGGCTTTTCGTGATAAAATTATAATGAAATGCACACCATTTATTTTGCTTCCAACGCTTTAATCTTTGTCGCCTTTAAAGAGTAAACATGATCTTTCCGATTTTCATGACGCCGAGGCTGACATTACGAAACGTCCCTGGCTCCGAAAAATCGAAGTCTCGAAAAACCAGCAGGGGTTGGGTTTTTATGGGAGAAGGAAGGCTAGAAATCAGTAGCCAAATTTTCGGGATTTTCGGGATTTTCGGGATTTTTTCCGGAGTAAGATTTGCCGGCTCGGATTTTCGGAAATATAAGCAAATCCCCTAATTACGCCGATTTTGAATGTATCCTGGCGCATTCATCGATTTGATGGATCTGCATGGTAAGAAAATGCGGCATAGTGAATGGAATTCCTTTCATTGTACAGTCCGGTCTCGTTGATAATTTGAAGATCATGAATTGATCGATGCTCTAGCTCGCAAGATCGCCGCCGAGCAAAATCGAAACTGCGCGGTTCGCCTGGGGCAAGCGCTATAGACCACTAAACCATGGGAAAGACGAAAGATGGGGAAGGGGAAATGGGGACGGGCAGCCGCCGGACAGCCGATTTCCCACCACCGAGCAGGGTTTCAAAACGAGAGAGGAGTGTACCATTATGGATAGAAAGTTTATAGAAAATACCAAAATTTTCGCAAATTGAAGAGCACTTACCAAAAGTGTAAAAGTAGCAGCAGCACGTCAAAATCAGCCTCTGCAAAAAATCCCGGGCGTTAGTTGGAGTCCACTCCTAAAAAAATGTGCTGATTTCCTACATTCGATCGTCGCATTTGGCTGGATGCCAGTTTAGCCATTGCCCGCAAACTTAGGATAACAATATTTGAATTGGATACCACGGGACGTCATCGCTCTAAAAAGCCGCCGACACGTCCAATTGCAACGTCTGATGCATGCTTCGATAGGTCCTGGGAAGCTCTATCTCTTCTTAACGCCCCAAAATTGAGGGGCCTCTAGATATACAGGGTGTCCCACGGGCGGGTTTTTAGCCCTCAAACACACTGATTCGCGGGAGCGCGCAATAGAAGTGACAACCTTTTAGGCCGCGTAATGCAACTGATTACTCGATGTTTAGTCACGCCCCGAAATCTTGGCGGTCTAAGGGCTAGGCAACGCGGCGCTCCTATCGACTCAAAAATGTATGTAATGTATTTATCAAATAAGCTTTGATTGAGGCTATTTTTACAGCGCAAACTTACCGTAGATCTAAAGCGAAATTATGGATTCGCAGCTGGAATGCGATGCAAATCGATGCAAAGTTCAAAAAGTTAGCCGAAAAAACTGTTGAGAGTTGCGGGAAACACAGTATTTTCGTTATAACTTTAAAACGTCTGTAGCTATCGGGCTATATTGTTGTTATTTAGGGTTTGATACACCTCTGGTCCAATTTTGGGGCCGATTGGATGTAACACGGCGAAATGCCAGATGATTCGTTTTTTTGTACACCCTGTATAGGATGCAATACGGCGAAATGCCGGGGGTGTTTTTTGGGACACCCTGTAGGCCCAAAAAGTTTTTCAGAAAACAACAAAGAAACCAAACCAATGAAGCCGCCAAGAAAACCATATTTGCATAGCGCAATTTGCACGCAACACCTTTAATTCGGCCATCCAGTGCCCGATTTCGATGATCTTTTGAGTGTTTTGCTCCAGTTAAAGGCATCGAATTTTCAGGCAATTTTTGGAAAACCTTCATGATCCTATATCTCCTCGAATTTCATCGCCCTAGGAGGGTTATCCCAAGGCCTATGGATTCATATATCGAAAAAGCTGATTCTACCCATCTGCAGTTTTTGTGAGCGATTTAAGGAAAATTTGAGCGGACTGATCTACGAACCTGCCTGGTGTCTGGCGTTGACGACATGAATCGGTGGACCCAAGATAGTGTGAAGTAAACCGTACCCAAATCGCTGACGTTTCGAAAAGATAGGTAATAAGTGTAGCGGTCCTGCTGAAACATGTTCCAAATTTATTGCAGGCTTTGTAGTAAAAAGGGGTGATACAGGGTGGGTCAGAAAATTGTTCCGGAGTTTGTCCCGAATAACTCGAGAAGGAAACATATTTCACCATGCGTTACCATGCCAGAATGCTTAAATATGTCAGGAATAGAGATTAAGACCAACTTGATTTTTTCGCTTTTTGGCGACGTACCCATACAAATGCCACCCGAAAAATGTGCGTTCAGGAAAAACTTCATTTTTCTCAATTTCTGTTGGTCGAAGGCATTCCATTTTTACAGGATAGCTAGCGATAAATAGTCGCTATGCCCATCCGGAATTTTAGAATTTTAAAAGGCTGGCTTTGTAGTTACAGCCCTCTGAAATTTAGTGTGGGACAATTTCATAATTCTCGCGTATTTAAAAAACCTATGGTGAAAATTTGTTTCGCTTGTAAAAAATAACCAGACCTTCAAAAATTCTAAGACTTTGCTATTACCTTTCTACAAATTTTAACTATTTTTCGGCCAATAATCAGAATTTTCCCACTACCCATTCGAGAACGCACAATTTTCGTCGTAACCAGCGTCAATAGTACAGTTGCGTACCCAAAAATCGAAAGTTGGTCTTACTCTCTATTCCTGACATGTAACGCATGGTGAAATATGTTTCCTTCTCGAGTTATTCGGGGACAAACTCCGGAACAATTTTCGGCTCTATACCGGTAACGGGGTCCATAGAAAAAACCGTGGTCCATAGAAAAAACCGTGGTCCTTAAAAAAAACCGTGGTCCATAACAAAAACCGTGGTCCATAACAGAAACCGTGGTCCTTAGCGGAAAATGGCGGAAACCGTGGTCCATAATAAGTATCGTGGTCCAATGAAGGTATCGTGGTCCATAAATCCGGAAAAATTGGCGGTTATGGACCACGATACTTTATCGTGGTCCATAGAATCGGGATTTCAGCCAAAATAAGGACCACGATACCGGACAGGCCGCAAATCGCCGGTTTTCGCGATTTTTACCAGTATTTTAGCTGTTTAAAGGCATCTGCATCTGTAGGAAAGTTTCAAGAGCCTATAATTGTGGTTGCGAAAGGCATTAAAGTCTAGAAAACCTGAATGTCTGGGAAAGACTGATCTGGGAAGATACGGTACGAAATCCGGTACTGTTCTAATCCGGTACTGCAAAAATCTACGCCGGGGGCAAAACAGCAGGCGAGGAGTTTACGATATTTTCGCTAGTTTTCAGGGTTTCTTGATTACATAGCATCGAAAAATATACTAAAAGTGTAATTATAGCCCAAAATAATGTAATAGAAAAAAAATTACAGCAAATTCAAAGATTTTTTCTATAATCCTCCTATATTACATTATTTTCAGTTTCTATTTGTTGACGCGCTATCTAATCGCGTCTTCAAATCATCCAAAAAATAGAAAAATATCCAAAACTCAGTTTCAAACCCATTTTCATATGTATCTTTGAATTTGCTGTAACTTTTTTCTATTACATTATTTTGGGCTATAATTACACTTTTAGTATATTTTTCGTTGCTATGGAATCAAGAAACCCTGAAAACTAGCGAAAATATCGTAAACTCCTCGCCTGCGGTTTTCCCGGCGTAGATTTTTGCAGTACCGGATTAGAACAGTACCGGATTTCGTACCGTATCTTCCCAGATCAGTCTTTCCCAGACATTCAGGTTTTCTAGACTTTAATGCCTTTCGCAACCACAATTATAGGCTCTTGAAACTTTCCTACAGATGCAGATGCCTTTAAACAGCTAAAATACTGGTAAAAATCGCGAAAACCGGCGATTTGCGGCCTGTCCGGTATCGTGGTCCTTATTTTGGCTGAAATCCCGATTCTATGGACCACGATAAGTATCGTGGTCCATAACCGCCAATTTTTCCGGATTTATGGACCACGATACCTTCATTGGACCACGATACTTATTATGGACCACGGTTTCCGCCATTTTCCGCTAAGGACCACGGTTTCTGTTATGGACCACGGTTTTTGTTATGGACCACGGTTTTTTTTAAGGACCACGGTTTTTTCTATGGACCACGGTTTTTTCTATGGACCCCGTTACCGGTATAGAGCCCAATTTTCTGACCCACCCTGTAGTCGGAATCTCGACATTTTGCAACCGTGAAAATCGTAATCGCGAAATTTAAGAATATTTTCAGATCAGAATGTCACAATTCTGAAAATTCGAGATTTGACCGTTGTCCTCAGAATTCCCTGTCTTCCTTGATAAGCAGGCAGGGGCCTAGCCAGAAAAAAACTTCGAGGGGCCCCCCAAAAATTTTTCCAATAAACTCAAAACATTAACGAGAAATCAGCGCCGCAGGCAAAAAATTTAAAAAAAAGTTACATGGCTCTATAAATAGCCGTAAAAACGGGAAAAAATAGCGCCGCAGGCAGCAAACTTTTTGAGAAAATAAAAATCATACGGGTCCCCCTTTATGAAATTTTCGGGCTCCGGCCGATTTCGGGGGGCGACGGACGCAAGGCCAATTTTCATAAGTGCAGCTTCCCCGGTGCCATCTGCGCATCTGCAAAGGCCTTCCCGACAGCTAATGATAAGATTTTGCCGCGCTAATTACCTAACAAAGTCTTGAAAATCCAGAGCAACGGCTAATAATAATAACAGTAAACAAATTGTTTGAATACATAGGATGGTTTCACCATGTGCAAAATTATTTCTCTTACCTTTACCAACAGCTCCAACGGTTTCACCAGACTCTGACGGCACTTTTGCAAAAAATATTTTACTGACCTCGATACTGTGTATTGTATATAAATTACTATCTTCAAGAACTTTCCGATCATCCGACGTATTCAAACAATTTGTTTACTAGTATTATTAGCCGTTGCTATAGATTTCCAAGATTTTGTTAGGTGCCGTGCCGCAAAATGTTATCATTAGCTGCCGGGGAGGCCTTGGCAGATGCACAGATAGCACCGGGGAAGCTGCACTTATGAAATCTTGGCCTTGCATCCTGGATCCGATTTCGGGGGGCGGGCCCCTGGGGGCCTGTATTACGCTACGTCCCTGTAAGCAGGTAGTCGGCGATTGAATGCGTGTTCACCTGTTCTTCGCATTCATACGTCTTAATGATATCCAGTTGACGGCGCCACCATTGCACAATTGGTATCCAGCCACTGGAGGGCAGCGTCGATTTCACAAGGGTTCCTCTTCGCAGATTCTCCTGCAAAAAGGGTAGTCTTGGCTCAAGTTTAAATTTGACATTTTTGACGGTGCCAGCCTATTGAACAGCTACGTTACGAAAAAACGATGGTTTGCCCACGAAACTTACCTTCAAATTCAACGATTTGAGAAAACTAAGATTTGGAAAATTTACAAAAATTATGAAATAGATTTGAAATGGTGAAATTGGGAGTAGAGTGAGAGAGGCCTAGACTAAAGCCCAGGCTTCCCTAGGCTTCCTGAGGCTTTTTTAATTTACATGGCCTAGGTTGAGCCTTGCCTATGCAAAGTAGGCCGGGCCTCTGATGAGTCAAACTTCGTTTGGAAACAGTGGAAATAGTTTCAGCGGCTTGCTTCGCCATAAACCCTGCGGCGCAAGTTTGAGCGATTAGCTCCTTCTTTAAGCCTGCGGCCCTAGCCTGAGAGGTTGGCTTTATTCCTTAGCCTGCGGCGCAAGCTTGAACGGCATTGACCCACAATCGGTATCCACCAATACAGTGTGTGTGTGTCAAAACGATAGAGCCACACTTTACATATCATTAGCATCAGGTTTGATATTGCAAATCACATGCTGATTGCTAATACGAAGTTCAAATCTATGCAGATTGACATCACCCTGAAAAATCCGGAAGCCAGACATGGAAAGCTACTTTGAATGTTCATTAGAATGTAATTTGCAAGCTTAAACTTGATGCTAATGATATGTAAGGTGTGGCTCTATCGTTTTGACACTACTGTTTTTTTGGCTCTATTTCTTCTTTGCTTTATAAAAATCGCGTGCTCTGTTTTTGAAAAACTTCAAGTAGATGGAAAAATGCGTCTTTTTGAGCGCTACAAGACCTGCTAGTTAACTTGGCGTCAAACTCAACGAGGGCCGAGATAATAGCGTTCAAAGAGGTGGCTCTATCGTTTTGACACACACTGTAGCAGTCGAAACCCGACTTTAAAAGGGCTCGTCTTAGCAGATTTTCCTACAAATACAATAAGGTGTGAGAAAACGTTGTAAATGCATTTCAAATGGTTTAATCAACGAATTGGCTAGTGGGTTGGCCATTAAAATGCTCGAATTGTTTTTTACGGAGGCATGACAACAAAAACGTTACCCGTTCCTTTCGCAGCGTGCCAAGGGTAGTCGGAGTTTTCAGTGGGACCAACATGAACGCTAAATATTATCATTAAACGTATAACAAAGTCTCGTTGTTCTGGTTGGGGGACCGATAATCGTCTACCGAATAGCAAACGGGGTTACGGTAGGTGCTCACCACGGAGCAAACCCGAGGCCGGGCGTTTCTGGGCCAATTCGATGATTATGGTGTAAAATTTGATGAGGCTTTCAAAAATGAGTTCGGATTTTGAAAATTACAATGCTATCACGAAGAAAAACTTTTCGGCGCGAAAGGAAAAAACAGAGGGCTCTAGTCCCGCCGCGTCCCCTGGCATTCTGTCCTGGAGAAGCCCCTTCCAATGGACTTAGATTTGCCATTTCTGTGCTCCTTTAAAGGGGCATGGAAATCCCACTAACACACCTGCCATTAACACAGCGACGACGAGGGTGGCGATACCGACGAATTGTTCGATGATGTTCATCCCCGATGGCCCGTCCGTCCAATCCGCAATCACCTAAACATTCGTCCTAATTTACGGCTGTATCCCCTGAATTATGGACACGGTGGAGATCTAATAGATCCCTCGGGTTCATATGTTGCTATTTAGTTGGCCGTTGGGTCTCGAATACTCAACTAATCGATACTACTCTGTCCCACAACCATTTCCGCGCCGTTTTTCAACCGTTTCGATTGTGATTCGACAGTTTCCGCTGACGTGCACTGCCGCAACACGGTATTCCACGGAGGCACGGATAGGGTCCCCTAAAGGGGCGGCGCAGTCGGTTAGCGCCGATCCCAAGTCCTGAACAGAGGGTCCGGGTTCTACTCCTGGCGGCCCCATGTGCTCGCGTGTTTGCCCCCTACCTTGCCAACAGGGACGTAGCGTAATACCGGCCCCGGGGGCCCGGGCCCCCCCCTCCCCCCCCCCGAAATCGGCCGGGGCCCTAAAATTTCAGAAGGGGGGACCCTTATGATTTTGATTTTCTCAAAAATTTTGCTGCCTGCGGCGCTATTTTTTTCACTTTTTACGGCTATTTGTAGAGCTATGTAACCTTTTTTTCAAAAAATTTTGCCTGCGGCGCTGTTTTCTCCTTAATGTTTTGAGTTTTTTGGAAAAAATTTTTGGGGCCCCCCCCGAAATTTTTTTCTGGCTACGCCCCTGCTTGCCAACCTTTTTGCGTTTTGCTCCTCGATCGAGTTTCCGCTAAGAAACTGCCAAGAACGGAAACCGGAAGATAATAGCAGTTTGGCAAACCAGGGTGTATCTTGATTAAAACAGACGTTCCATTCATTTTCAAAGCTAGTTTTTCGCTATTGAGGGTAATCGACCTTGATTTTGCGAAATATGGGCTCTGATTTCATTAAAAGTAAAATGCTGTCAAGTTAGCAAGAAACACGTAAATGAAGGTGAAAAACTTCAAAGCTTTATCACAAAAAAAGTACCAGAATAGATTTTCGATACCGTGGTCTCAAAAGATGAGCAATTTTTCGTAGAACATTTTAATCTAACTTGTTTTTCAATGTTCCTATGAAATTTTCGAGATAAGCAAAATTGGGGGATTTTTCCGCGGAGAGTGTACGAAATACACCGCCCGTCGACAGTTCAGCGCGTATAGGGGCGCCGCGTACCGATTTTCCTTCTCGTGGTTAGGAAATGGAATTGCGTGGCAAAGCGCCGCCGACCAGCCGGAAACGTGCCGATCAGGATAGATAATTTTGGATATGGATGAAGATGAAGGATACGGGAAATGTGCCAGTTACGACGTACCGAATCGAAGAAGAAGCTCATATGCCGTAGTTGAGGGGGAATATAGAGAATAATAAAGACATTCATTGATATCCATAGAAGAATAGAAGCTGTTGATTGCCAATTATACCACGAAGCCTTCACATCAATAATTACGATAGGAAATTCATTAGCTATACCTGGTATTTGCATTCAAAAGTATTCCATATAAGATCACGACGATAGATATGACGACGAAGGGTACTGTAGAATGGCCACCATATACTCAAATAACCACATATATATCTATCTTTCTCTCTCCCTTCTTACGGTATTTTCGGCATTCTTCTGACTGTCCACTCAAAAGTCTTCTTTTCCCGTCGACCCACAGAAGCACTTCTTATCCGTTTCTCGGCAACCTGAAAACAATAAATAGCATCCGATAATTGATACCATTGTTTCAGGGAATATTTTCGGTTTCCATCCGGGAGAGATTGAACGCTTTCGTCGCTGCATCAATTTCCCTCCAATATTACCAGCTGAATACTGTTGACGCGTCGCCGATCTCAACTATAATAATCTATATAAGTCGTGATCTACTATATATAAATTTCTAATGTCCGTCTGTCCGCCCGCGTCCAGGAATTCAGCCAAATTCTGCATTCAAACTCAAAATTCAAATTGTGTGGGGAAGGGAGGCCAGCGCTGAACCCCCGCGTAGCGGGGGGTCAGCGCTGGTTTATCCTCTAATTGGCCAGGTACGGCGAGTATCGGTCTAGGAGTATCGTCATCAAAGTGACTTTGCTTGCAGAAACTGGCTTTTGAAATTATTAAAAAACTGTAGCGTTTGCGGATAGTGGCAGATGGATATGGAAGGATATATGGATAATAGGCTAGGGAGGAAGGGGTGGAGTGGAGGGTGACCCTGGAATTCGGAGGGAGACAGAGAGAGAGAGAGAGAGAGAGAGAGAGCAGAGAGAGAGAGAGAGAGAGAGAGAGAGAGAGAGAGAGAGAGAGAGAGAGAGAGAGAGAGAGAGAGAGAGAGAGAGAGAGAGAGAGAGAGGAGAGCAACGCAAGGGGGAGGAGGGTCGTCGCGCAAGATCGGTAGCCTCGGGGGGGGTTATCTCTCCCTCCCTCTGTCTCCCTCTCCCTCCCTCGAGCACACACCTTGACCGATTTTCTGTCGCATAATTTCCCGGCCAATCCCCAATCCACCAATCAAAAAGAAAGTATTTTTATGGGTGCAACAAAAATTGCGGATCGATTCTTGAGCTGACTGTAAAGTGTTTTTACTTAGGTTGGGAATTCGGAACGGGGCCCCGCATCTCATGTGCAGAATTTATTGCCGATTCTTAATCCGGATTCCAAAATTGCTGTGGAGCTATGGTTAAAGCTACAATCTGGTCCCACTTATTTGGTTGCACGCTTGCAACTAGACACGGGATAGCAAGAAGGGTTACGGTAGGCGCTCGACGCGGAGAAAAATCGAATTCGTTTAAAAACGTCAAAAACGGTGTAATGTGCGACTTTGGACACATTTATAAAAGGCTCCCGACTTATGCAAAATGCAAAAAAGGGAAAAAGCAAAACGCAAAAAATCGTCAACGGATTCGTACCCATCAAGCGAGCTGCTTACAAATCGGCCACTCCGCCGGTGATCCCAATTAGAGTGAGGGAGCGGCAGGCCTCCTCAGGCTTTCTTGGGCCGAATTGCATTTCCGCGCCTGCCGACTCCTGGCGGAAGCCTAAGGATTTACGCAGGCTTTTTATGCAATGCGTAAAAACATATTAATCTGGTTACTGCATCTAAAATGTTGGTATCTTTGACGCAATAACAAATTACAAGGATGCCGAAGGTGGGAAAAATATAGGCAGGATGTCAGGAGAGCCAATTGCATCCCCCACCCGTTCGAACCGACTCTTGACTTTTGTGTATCCGCGTGCCATTAACGTATCGTGCCGTAAGGTTTGTCAAAAACAGTACCCTAACTTTGTAAAATATTCTTGGTCCCAATACAGCTCTTCGAACCCCCGGAAGTTTCAAAAAAATCCTTATTTGTTCGGCAAAACTTCGAATATACTACGACTTTACATAAAATTTCCGGATAAAGCCTGACTAATTAGAGGTCAGGCGTACTTTGCATAGCCCAGGCTCAGCCTGGGCGATGCAAATTAGAAAAGCCTGAGGAAGCCTAGGCAAGCCTAGGCTTTAGCCTAGGCCTCCCTCACTCTAATCCCAATGACATGAGGGAGTCCAATATACCTGCACCGGATGCTAATTTTTCGCATGCAAATCATGATTCTCTGGAAGTGCTGTATCTCTGTCCACAGGCCACGGCAAAAAAATCGGATAACGGCACCGTGTTCTCCGTAGTCGAGAGCGTTTTTCGTAATTCCAACCAGTGCGTGTGCCCTTTCCTTGTAAGTTGGACAGCAATTAATTTAATTGCCTTTCAAAACTTGTTTTTTATTTAATTTTCGATAAACTTGTTGATGAACACCCCGATTTTCGTTAAATAAAAATATCAAATTCCAACTCGGTCCCTCTCAATTCCCAATATAAACAAAAAGCCATTCCTCCCCCAATCATTTCCCACTCCATTCCACTATCCTCTATTTCGTTTTTTCTATACAAAATCTACTTAATACAAATGCACTGTCAGCGTATCTGTGGTCTAATCACCTCTTCTCTGCTATTCATTACATATGCTGTTCTTCTCTATCATTTGACTGTCGAAATGTCATACAATTTGGGGCGGGTTCGACTTCCGCGGGGCACATTGTACAGTTTTGTCGACAATTTCATTGCGTAATCGATTGAAACCGAGCGCCTAGAATTTGATATCGTAATCAAAAAGCTTAATTTTAGTCTTAGGTTAGCTTATCTTAAGCAAATGTTATTGCGTGGTTGGTCGAATCCGAGGGTCCGGAATTTCATAGCGTAATCAAATAACCTGAAAAATAAGAAATAAGAGATGAAAAAAAATCTTATAGAGATTTAGGCCAGAAAATAAGTTCACATAGCTGTTTATTAGCCGTTTTTAACGCTAACGCGCTTAGCTCTATTAAAATACACAAATCGGCCCGTCAAGGAACTTTCTGGCATTCAATTCCAATGACACCCTAATTTCAGAATTTCGATCTTCCTCTCGTGGCTAGTATTGTTATGTTCTGCAATTTCGGGTCTCATCTTGGCTACAGGAATACTATTCACAAATCGCCCCCTCCTCATCGTTTTCATCGTTTTCCAGGTTGGCTCAAGTTTTTTTAGCTGCCAATCGATATTTTTAACGTTTTGAATTGCAGATAGCCCACATCCCGATGTTATTTTGTGCCCTACTCGTGCATCTGGTTGATATATTGGAGGATCGATATTATGGGGTAAGAATTTTGACGTTCATCTGACAGATAAAGCTTTCAAAAGCCGAAATTCAGGCTAAAAGTTTTTCCAGGGGCTTTTAACTGAAAGATTCTGACAATTAGTCGATTTTTTCGTCCAAAAAAAAAACTAAAAATGGCTAGGAATGTTTTTTTTTCAATCTACAAGCTATATTTTGTATTTCAGACATCTTCTGCCATTCGCCGTCTCCTCCTTCCGATCCATCTATGTCTTCTCTCTCTATTTGGAATGATATCAGCAATCATGAATGAAAGAGAAATCAGAAGAACAAGAAGACTCAACGACTATAGACATCAACCAGCTATCTATTACAATACCAATACTTCTTCTGTCATCCAAAAACCATAAATTTATTTAGTTTGGCAGTTATTGAGGCTAACAATAAGAACCCAAATTGTTTGCATGCACGACACATCTGACTCTATGATTTGCGACGGGGCGGCCTTCGATTTACACATCCCATTCTAGTGGATCCTGAATGTTCAGTGAGCGAAAATTCCGATGTACGAACCTAACCAGCTAGGGAACCTACAGTTTATTGAGTTTTTTTGAATATGGTCAGATTATATGACAGGATTCTGATTGGTCTTCGTCGCATTCTTCGGCCGATTCATCCGCCCTAAAACAAAAAATATTGGGAATTGAGTGCTCAAACTGACATGACCTTCTCCCAAAATTCGTTGATCAACGGCCACATGTCATCGGGGAGAGGGCCAACACAACCAGCATTCTTCAATTCGATCAGTATCCGGAAAAGATATGATAGGCGGACAAGAATGAATCGTAGAAATTTGGCCGGATCTTCGGAATACACAAGCCCCATATTTTTCGTGACAAACGTTCCGTGGCGTGTAGATGGATTGTATTGAAACAACAGCGCATTAGAACCATCGCTTAGCTTGAACAATGCGAAATAAAACATTCGCTCTCTTCGCCTTGCTCGAAGTTCAGCTAAGACATGTTGAAGCAATCCTGACACGAAAGGGTTTGTGTCTTGCCATCGAGCAGCGTATTTCAGAGCGATTACCATGAATGTATAGTCTTCAATGTAATCTATTTGCTTTCTTGCCAAACATTTGTAAAAGGGGATTTGGAATTGAGGCTCAATCCATCTAGGAAATCCACCAGCAACGCTGCATTCCCCTTCAGGACATTTATGCGTGGGTGGAAGACCGTAGAGGAAAACATATCCTGGAAAGGGATGGTGGGTCATTGATGTCAGCCTTTTCAATTCTTCATCCTCATCCATCGTCTCCGACCATTTGAACATTTTCATTACAAAGCGACCGACGTCATCACAACGGGCCTTTTCATAGGCAACACGTTGAATGCGTAATTTCCGATTTATAGAAGTGCGAGCATCAATCAGTGCCCTTCGTAATTGCTCATTATTTAATGGCTCCACCTCTTCGGACGAATGAAAATTCAATTCGATTGCATTTCCTTCACAGAAACGAACCTCCGTACAGTCTTTTCTTAAGAATCTTCCAAGAGACCACATATGAAAATATGAATGGCGTGAATCCTCGAGGGTTACCAGTTGATAGATGATTCTTACTGTAAACAATTTCTCCACTTCTTCAAATTCTTCAATGGCATGCTCGAGTAATTGCAAGATATCCCAATGAGGTAGTCTTCCAATATCACTTTCAATCAGAACATTGACAGCTGTGTCTTGAACGACTATTAGCCGCCGCGCATCTTCCTTAATCAGATGCATAAACATGTCAATGATTTCTGCGATTGGTTGTGCCAAGGTTCTTGCTGAACTAATCGCCTCCAGTCCGTCGACATCGATTAATTTCAGTAACAGTTTG
Source organism: Mesorhabditis spiculigera (assembly GCA_958295435.1). NCBI lineage: Eukaryota > Metazoa > Nematoda > Chromadorea > Rhabditida > Rhabditidae > Mesorhabditis > Mesorhabditis spiculigera. The sequence goes on from CATQJA010000158.1 coordinate 122,783, forward strand.
TCGACCATAGTCTGCGCTTCCACCTTCCAAAATTTCTCCATTTCCTCGGCACATTTGTATTGATCTTCGATCGTCAGTTCCGACAATTTCGCGAGAATCTCACTACATGACTCTTGTCTGAGCTCCATGCACTCCTCGTGGTCACAATTCATTTCACCACTTGCATAGTCACAACCAGATTCGAGTAAATTGACGCGCTTGCAATGCCAGCGACAAGCACGAATGTCGTTCTCCTCAAATTTCGTAGTAAGACCTAATTTCACTTTGAATTTGTGGAGCAGGCTTTCTCTCGGATCTCGGATTTGTTCCGGCTGCCGTGGCACTTCCGAAACTGTAATATCGTAGCAGAAGGAATTAATGCTAGATGCGGATGTGGGCTGAAGAAACGTTCTCTCATTTTCATCGAAACCCATCGGCCGCTCCAATCTATTGCTATGTCGATCAGGATCCGGCTTTGCATAAAAACGGGCGAACTCCTGGAATGTCTATTTAGAATGGAAGTGACACGCTAAGCGAAAATCACCATGAGGTTGCACCTAAAAGCTCATAATCTACCTGTGTGATTTCATCGCATAGCTCCAGCGCCTTTTCCGTACAAAACCGTGCTACGACCTCATCTGTTGTGCACCTAAGTGAATACAGATATTGACAATAATAGCTGGCCCACCCCTTTATCAGCATCTTAACAGTATATAAATGAGGCCTATTCTTCAAAATGCCATCAATATCCTTATGGCCGGGTTGTCTCAACAATACTCAACAAAGTATGCCACTCAATACCTTCTATTAACCATATCCAACACCACCCATCCAGCTCCATAAATATCACATTTATAGACATCCTCAATGGCAGATTTTGATTTTAACACTCTCTACCAACCTCTCCACTCACAAGGAGTGCCTTTTGGGTGTCATCGGCAAAACCTTACGAGACCTAGCTCATTCGATAGAGAATTCGATTCTGAACAAAACCCCGTTGTTCTTTTTTGCAGAATGGCTATCCCTGATTTTATAAAATTTTAAAACTGCACCCAAAAGCCTCTCTTTTGGCTCGAAAGGCACTAATGGTAAGAGACGGTCACTAGTATTTTAATTTTATAAAATCAGGGATAGCCATTCTGCAAAAAAGAACAACGGGGTTTTGTTCAGAATCGAATTCTCTATCGAATGAGCTAGGTCTCGAAGGAATTTGCCGATGACACCCAAAAGGCACTCCTTGTCAGGTCTTCATCGCTCAGTACTTCTGGTGCCATATATCCTGGTGTCCCGGCTCTTCCATTCGAAATCGTGTTCAGGTTCCGGACAATTCCGAAATCACCCAATTTAATCGTATAATCATTGCCATATACAAACAAGCTTTTTTTTGAATTGGTAAGGGAATGGTCGTGCCTTACTTATCCGGCTTGACATCATGATGAACAATCTTCTTGCTTTTGATATATTCAAGGGCGCTGAACATCTCCGTCGACCATTTAGCAATTGTTGCCATTGAATAGATCACTTTGATGTCCTTGAGGACTAATTGACGGTAGCCACGAAATTATAAATATTACCATCTCGTAAAGAACCGTGGCTACAGTATTCCATAAAAATGGCAATTTCGTCCCGATCGACGCCCGGATAGTTCATTGGCGAGTCATAATATCGAACGACATTCTCATGTGAAAGTTCCTAAAATTTGGCTCCGTAATATTTTTTGAAAAAGTTACCTTCAGAGTGCGTAGTTCCCTCAAATAACTGCTATATTCCTGGGTGTCTAATGCCTTCTTCATCACCATTTGTCTTAAATGGATGAATCACTGTCACGGATAAGGATTTACGGATCAGTCTGCAGGAGTAGCCATACTTCCCCTTGTCCGCCACTACCCAAGAATTTCAACCATTGATCGTGATCGGCATCCAGTATCGGTTTTCCGGCGACGATTCGTCTCTCAGTGATAGGGCTTCTATTTTCGAGTATCGGCTCCGGGGCGGGCCCAGTTAGCTTTCAATATTACGAAACTAAAGGCGACTTACAGATGTTCGATTTTTGGTTCCTCATCGCGTCCCTTCTTCATTCTGAAGGAACGGCCGGCGCCCATTCTCCTTAAATAATCCGTTAAAACTCGAAGCTGAATTTGCTAAAATTATTTTTGAAGAGTTGGCACGTATCCTGGGGCTACACGCTCAAAGCAATTTTCTCGGTTTGTGGATGAAAAATAATAGCTTCCAGAAAAGTTGGCGTTAGGAAAATGGGTCTCGAAAATGTTTTGGTGAATCTTGCAACTAGGCTCTATCGACCTACGAAATGCAATCAATGCGCTTGAGCGGCGCAAGACCAGCTTGCCAACCCGCCCGGCAGCAAGATAACGAAGCCCCGAAAATACCTTGTGGAAGATATTGGCCTATCGATTCATGGATTCTGGGTGCTTTGGAGCTTATGCGTAAAGATAACCGTGTAAAATCTGGTAGTAATCATCGTGGAAGAGCCCTTGAATAAAAAGGCCTTGGGTAGGTGTGTCAAGCATCGATCGAGGGTGTTGAACGTGATCATTTCTGATTTGGCAGGGAGTAATTATTTGGTGTTGCGTAAGAGAAAGCAAAACAATTTATTTACAAGGTAAACGCAAAAATTGGCTTTAAAACCCGTATTCTGCGCGTTAATACAATCTTCGCCAATCTTCCGGTAGAATAAATGGGCGTCCTTTTGCCAGTATATCATCTCGAGACATATAACAACCACACATCGTACGATCACCCTGAAAGGAGAACTATATAATAGAAAGCCATCATTATATTAAAAATTTACGAGAAAACCGGAGGTTCTAAGCCGAATTTTCGAAAAGGAAAGGGAAGATTAAAAATTGGGCAGATCCTGCTAATTTACGCTTCTTTGCACCAGTTTCTCATTGAAGAACAAGATTTTGATTTGCAATATCATAGCGTAATTGGTAGCGCGCACCAATAGATGGATGAAATTTAGGCCTGTTTCGATGTCATCCTTTCTGTCCGCGGACTCATCCCCCATCTGGCCCACTGTTTGCGCATAGAAATCACCTCACTCTGGACGGTTTGTATTACAACTCACCTGGGCCTCGCTCGAGACCTCGGTTTACCAATTTTTGAAGGGCTTTCCATTGTTTTGGGAAGCCAAAAAATGAAATTACGATGTCAATATCACGTTTTGTCACTCGGTGCTACGCGCTGCTATCATATTTGTAATTTTCTAGTTGCAAAACCGACAAAATCCCTTTTTTAATACTCTAAAAACACCAGAATATACCTGAAATTCAGCCCTAGCATGGAGCAACCGGAAATTGTCGATAAATATGACGGTACCCGGTTGGAGAGAGATACGGAGAGAGCGAGAGGGAGAGAGGGTGAGAAGGGAATATGCTTCGTATGCCTGGAATATGGTAGATTACGCCTGTAGATCTACATAGAAAAAGAAATGGATAGAATCGACTAACCCTGTAAAATTCCACCACTTTTTCTGCGTCTTCTTCACTGCCCGATAGGGATTTGAATGGCGCACGATCATACGGGTTGAATCTGGAAGTAAAAATAAAAGATACATCATTAAGATTAAAAATTGTTAAACGGGCAGTCAGATTAATTGAAAAAAACATTAATAATTAGTTGGGCTGGAAGATTGCCAGAAAATAGTGATAACTCGTTAAACTGACGGCCAAATTCCCCAAAAAATTAGACTAAAGAATAAAACTTTAAAAAAAGGCCACCAGTTTGAATTACGCCATTTAATTCCCAACATACCGTATTTGGCGATAGTTTCCATCTGTATCGAGCTCTATCACTGGTAAATCTCTGGTGATTAATTGTCGACGATCATTGCTTCCCATACCCTGAAAATCGAAAAATTGCATAGCCTCATTTAGGCGATACCTCAAGATATTGATGGTCAATACATTGTGTGGTTAGTGTATGGAAGGCAGCTGGGTCATTCGCTGGAAAAGCATATCTTTTAAAGGACCATTGAAGGCAAACACCACCTTTGAGGTGATCTGCGGCTGCAAAAGCATCAACCAATAGCGTTTCTCCTCCGATTGGGGCTGGTTGGAGGCAGTGGAATACCTATAAATACGGTAGTTTCATAAAGTAGCAGAAAGGTAGATGAAATGGATGGCAGACAGACAGACAAAAATACAAACTACAGACCTGGATCCCGGGCGTTTGGTGAAAATACGTGCCATCAGTATGAGGACCGATTCCCTCGGAACTGTACGCCGTATCCTCGTGGAATGCTTCCTAAATTGTATTTTTTAGTCTATTTTATCGTGCGAAATACCGTATCCGTCCTCTCGTGGCTCTTATTGCTGAACACCCAAAAAGCACCGAAAAATGTATCGTGGATTACGCCCAATTCGCGGCAGAGCTTTTCGGTGGCCTGGAATAGGATAGAATTAGACTTGAATTTGGACCAACTGGCAGGCAAATATTCCACAAAATTCAAAAATATTCGAATTGGCAGTTCAACTAAAAAACTACAGACTACCACAATAGCCTCAAAAATAAGCAAAATCGGTGAGCCGATGTCTTGAAACCGGTCAAAAGGCCAAGCTGATATACAAACTGCAGCATACAAATCATCCGGCCAGAAAGCTTCAAACTACAAAAACCCTCTCCTTACCTCGGCCGTCCCCGCCACCCCATCAACAAGCACAAAGCCATATCGTATAAAAAGTCGTGTAAATTCGTGAACGGTCAGCTGATCCCTGAACATTATATTTTAAAGGCTAAAATTAAAGTTACAATGGAATACGCGGCATTTCTTTGAGCGAGATACCAGTCCATAATTCATGTAGATCACTGGATTTTACGGGTTTAGACATCTGGCCCCAGGATTTGAGCTGGAAATAGGTGTATTTCGTGGTCTGTAGTTTGTATTCTGTATTCTAGGGGTTATGGCTTCATTTTTGGCTTACCTGCTCAGCAGTGAAGCTAGATTGAAGCCCATCTAACCATTCGATCTCTAGTATACCATCGGAATTAATTCGAATCGCTCTATCGTCTGCCCTAGATTGCACATTTCTTTTCAAAAGGTAGTGCCTCTAAAAATTGCTAAAAAATATGCATTGCTTACCGTAGGACTGCTCTGCTTGTCAGCCCGCAACAATCCATCTTTCTTTGTTCGGTTTGATGATTGTACGAGGCAGTATTCCGACAATGATCTCGTAGCCAGACAAGGGGTACCCGCAGTTTTTCTAAAGTTGCAAAAAAAGCACGATTTTTGCTTTTTCGGCATTTGATATATTTGAACTGACTGTCATTGTATCTATTAAAATCAGTGTTATTCAATCATTTCTGTATTTTAGAAGAAATTAGTATTTTAGAAATTTTTCTTGCTGACCCCTATCCTCAAATGCAAATTGAATTTGAAATCGTAAAAATATATAAGTATGAATTTTTGAAGTTACAAGAGATAGATCTTGACTGACTCATTCGTCATTTGTTCTGATAGTTGAATTAGAAATTTTAACTTTAAATAGATTTTACTAACCTCCATCCTCAAACGCCAACTTCAGCGCAACATGGCCGGATTTTGGGAGCTTTTCCCGCGATACCGTGGCTATTTTTGAAGCCATTTGTAGTAGAAATTGCGATCTGGCAGCCATTTAACTTTTTAGAAATCAGAAAAGCCAGGTGACGAAATGGGGAAGGGGCAAATTCCAGGCTACACACCTCCCAAAAAAAGAAGGGGGTCGGCAGCAAAACCGGGGGTTATGACGGTCGCTCTCATTGTCAACTCGTCTCGAAAGGGATGCGGGTCAAATGATAAGAAATCACACATTTACCTGGCCTCTCTTTGTCTCTATATCTCTCCATTTCCCCGTTCTTTCCCTTGTCCACTCTGTCTGGCAGGGGAGTGGAATTTGCCCTGGAAGTGGGCTGCCTTTTGCAACTTTTATGAGGGGCACGCGGTTGTCCTTTGGATTCCAGCCGATCTTTAATTACATAGCCTATCTGGTATCCAATAAAGCTAAAAATGATAAATACACATTTCTAGAAGACCAAATTTAGTTACGCAGGTTATGCAGTTTTTGCTGAAAATGGCCGGAATTTTGAAAAGTCGCGATCTTCGGGGTTCTAGGATATTTCTGCGGCGGAATCGTTTTATTTGGTATCCAAAAATGCGTAAAATGACAAATACCGTGACCCACAGTACGAAAATACGCTATGCAGTTTTTGCTCAAAATGGGCTTCATTTTTCTAAAATTCGGTTATTTGTCTATTGTAAGCGTCCAGTTTAATTTATTGCATGTCAGAAAAGCCAATAAATATATCAAATAATTTATTTACAAAAAACAACAGTATTGCAGGTGGTGAAACGGGGCAGGACGGCTGGAGAAATTGAGCTTATCCACCGGGGATTCGATTGAGCAATTTGCGGGAGGGCAGTCAAATAAGTTAGCAATAAATAGTAAATAATAAATAATAAGTTATAATTTGTGATTATTTAGATGAAGAGGTGTCGAACCTGATGGAATGGGACGAAACGGGCGCCTCGTCTCTTCGGGTACTCCTCTTCTTCTTGCTCTCCGGAGGCTTTATCTGAAAAATACAGGGTTACGGTATTTGGGATGCGTTATAAAATAAAATTTTGAATTGTATTTTACTATCGGACATCGAAGGATAATTAAAATGCACTAATTAAAAGCTATATAATGGACTTAGAGCGTTATGCAGGTTATGCAGTTTTTCCAAAACATGGATTTTCGAGGAAACTAGGTAATGTCGAATCACTGCTCATTCCAGATGTTTATCTGACCGGCAAGTCGTAGTTTCAAAGCCAGTACACAATTATAAACTACCGCACGCTCCAAATGACATACCCTGAATGCTGGTGGGTGACTGATCCTGTTTGGCATAAATTTGCGGTCTTCCATTGTCTCCATAATCGATGAATACCCTCTGTTTCTGATGGCCACCAGAGAGGGATCGTTGACGGACAACGAGTTGACGGCTGACTGTGCCCTGGGGAGCATGAGCTACCGGAGCGCCGTGGGAGGCCGAGTAACCTGAAAAATTCTGATTTTCGGAAGGCAAAAAATGGAATAAACAGCAATTTTGATCCACTTAATTCACGCCGTTTCAAACCTGATAGTTTTTTACACGTTTCTAAGACGTTTAAATTCAAGTCAAAACGCCTAAAAAGCTCCAGTTGCTAGAAAAGGAATTGGTTATGCTAGGAAATTAACCCGATTAATTTTCTGAGCCGATTAACTTTTGAACTGTCAGACAGCAACAAGTTACTGATCGCAATTTTCCAAAAAAAAGTTGCTGCTCACCTCCATAGGCTCCTTGTGCTCCTCCTCCATTCCTCGGCTTCTCCTCGGTCTCATTATAAGTAATCTTCTGTTCATGAGTGCCATCTCCTCCATTGTTATTGTCTCCCTTCTCCTCAGTCTCCTCAGGCTTCTCATTCTCCCCTCCCTCTCCCTCATCCACCGAACTGCTCGGGGTCGTTGCAGCTCCTTCTCCTCCTTCTTCCTCTTCTCCAGTGGGTGGTTGTTGTCCAGGGGGTCCAGCTTGATTGTAGTCTGTAGTGTTCTCTTCGTTCTCTTCAGTCTTCTTCTTCTCTCCTCCATATTCATTTGCATCATATGGGTTATGGGGCATAGGTGTAGTTTGTACTTCAGTCACTTCTTCATAAGGGGCTGCTGTTGTATTTTGTGGTTCAGGGGCTTCTGTAGTCTCTTCTCCTCCATATCCTTCATCAACTGGTGGTTGGGGGCTGGCTTCTCTCACTGGTTCGTCATAGCCCTGGGTTACGGTATCGTAGCCATCAGAGGGGGTTGCCGGGGTTGCCTAAAATGTCCATTTTTTTATTGTAATTGATTTTTTTTAATTTAGTTTTACTAATTGTATTATTGTATTCCAGATAAAAGAGTCGTGACCTTTAAAACGTTATAAAAATTTACTTAACAACTTTATGCGGTTTTTCTGCTTTTTAAAGCCGCTCTTACGAAAAAAGGTTATTTTTCAAAATGTTAAAATAAAAAATGTTATTTTTAGAAAAATAGTTAATTTAAATTTTTAGCAATTAAAGACATGTTACAGTCAGTTAATATTTAACTCACACGATCAGCCGATCCATCAAAGCTGAACTCCTTGGGCGTGGTGGCCTGGCCGGAAGCCTCAGCTCGAGTTTTCTTGGCCTGAAACTTCCTATAAATCTATTCATAAAGATCGAAACTAAATCCTTGATTTTCGTTAATTGGCGTCCATAATTATCAAAAGAAAATTTCGAAGCAATATCCCACAGCATTCCGCCCTTTACCGGTTGTGTTCGTTTGACCGCGACAGGATGGCAGGCATACAGGGGAAGGGAGAATCTGCGCTCTGGCCCCGCCCCCTGTTCTCTTCCCCGTGGCCTATAGCCTAGTCTCACTCTTTCGCCGCCTATTCCACGCCCCACCCCCCCCCCCTGTGTGTCTGCACCCCGCCGTCTGGCGCACTATCCGCCAGCCTACTCACGAACACCGCGGAATCTTGTGATCCCCCCTAATTCTTAATTTCCTGTCGTAATCGATTCACCTGTTTCTCCATTTGCTTGGCAAAATTGGCGACAATAGTGCGGATATGAGCGGGCAGGGTGACCGGGGCAATTGTCGTCTCAGCTACCGTAGTCTCCTCTCCACCGTATCCAGTATCCGGGTGTACGGTAGTAGGTTCCGGGGCTGGGACCGCACTGTCATATCCGCTTGGCTCAGGCCCCTGGTAGCCGGCCTAAATTTTCGAGATTCACATTTTTCGACACAATTTTTGGGTATTTGGCATCATTGTCTAGTAGATTATAAAACTGACCAATGCTGGGAGTTCGGCTCCCTTCAGCTTCTCAGCACTCGCGTCCTTCTCCTCATTCTCGTGCTCAGCATCGGAGGAGGCGGACAGGGACTCGCCGAAGCCCAGCTAAAAGGGGAGGTTCGATTTTTGGAGTTTTTACTTTTTCAAAACAAATATTTTGGGTCACTGTGACCAAATTGGATGACAAATCAACAAAATCCCGACAAAAATCCCTCAAAAATCCAAGTTCAAAGTTATGCAGTTTTTCTAGATACCTCTCTCTTGAGTTGTCTCCTCATCTCAGAATAGATCTTCTTGGCCATAGCCCTCTGCATTCTCTTATGTTCTTCAACATATGCCTTCGCATCCAATGACAGCAGATCATGAGCTCCCAATGGGGGTGGAGTACCACTCGAATGTTCTGCCAATGCCGCATACGGGTCTACTTTGTGCGTTTCTTCGTATTGTTGGTCAACAGGTGGCTGGTGCTCTGAAAAAGGACATTAAAAATGTAATTTTATTATTTTTACATTGTTTGCTTGTCAGAATAGTTATAAAAAGCGTTAAAAATCTTATCTGACAGCTATTAAAAATTTTTGCATCGTCTAAAGTAGGATTCTCTCCTAACTGTATCCCATTAAAGATCTATAGCCTTAAAGTGACCTGGTTGAATGTTATTTCCTCCATAAGGAGCAGGAGCAGCAGCCTCAGTGACTTCATCATAACTCTCCGATGGTCCATCAGTGACAGTCTCTCCTCCATATCCATCATCATTCTTTGGTCTGGCAGCGGGAGGATTTGCCTCATATCCGGCAGCAGTTGTTGTCACGGGATTACCGTATCCCTCATCAATTGGGGGTTGAGTGGTGGTTGGTGGATGTGCTACTGGAGGGGCATCGTATTCCTGTGTAGTCGTCGCCCTGAAATTCAGAATATTGGCGTGTTTTCCAAGTTTTTCCGAGGTTTTGGCTTTTTCTGGTGGCGAATTGTTTGGTTGAGACGATAATCGAGTTTGTACTATTATCGGTTAGGTTGTGCAGTTTTTATCATCGAAGATTTCGTACTGGCAGCTGGGGAACCGAAAATATTAAACTCATGTTGTTAATGTCTCTAAATAGGTTATGCAGTTTTCTTCGATCAATATCCCCTAACTGGCCTCCAGTGCCCCGAAAATGTTAAAATCAAATTTTTAAAACGTGTCTTAAAGTTATGCATTTTTTGCGAGGCCTATTTTTAAACTGGCGTCAACCTACGCTAAAATTCCCAAGATCGGCTCTAGAATTCACTTTATAAAGTTATGCAGTTTTCACTTTTTCCAATTGGCACCCATTCCCACTAAAACTATCAAAATTAAACCTATAGGTTGCTAATCCAAGTTATGCAGTTTTCACGAGAGCTACTTTTTAACTGGCACCCATTCGCTCCAATCCTTGAAAATTTAAACGTATAGCTCGCATTTTTAGGTTATTCAGTTTTTGGTCAACCAAAAACTACCTCTGTGGCGCGGGCCTCTTCGTCGTAGTAGGCGCAGGAGTCCTCCTCGTCGTCGTCGTCCTCTGTGTGGTAGTTGTCCTCCTTGTGGTCGTCGTTGGTCTCCTCGTAGTGGTGGTCGTAGTTGTGGTTTTCTGTCGATATCCCTTTTGTATTCTTGGATATCCTCCTTCATTTGTATTCTCTCCTTCATCGATTCCATCATCTCCATCATTATTGTTTCCATAGTTCGACTGGTCAGGTTCATCAGCCGGGTACGAAGGGGAGCCCGTTTCAGTCTAAAAACGTGATCATTATAGCCAACAAACTATAGGGAACAAAAACATACGGATTTATATCTGAAATTTCACATCAATAATCGTTTTTTATGGTTTTTAGCAGGTCTTAGAGCCTTTTTTAGAACCATAAAAAATTCAAAATAGCATTTTTTTAGCTAATCGGTCCTACAAACCACAAATTCGAGGCTAGTTATCAAGTTTTCTCCTGGCTACAAACCACAATCTTTAAAACCTGGAATTTTTGTACAAACTGGTATCTAAATAAGGGGATTTTTGTAGCTTTGTACGTTTTTGGAGTCTACAAACCATATGGAATCAAGAATATATGGCCTTTGTCAATTCTGACCTGCAAACTACATTTTCTAACTAAACCTAACTTGAAAACTGTTGTCTGCCAATTTATATGGCGTAATCGAATCATGTCTTACACTTACCGGTGGCAAATCCTCTCCATCAAAGTTATATCCAGACGAGTGAATGGTCAGCCCATCATTGGTGCGTGTCTTTGGTACTGCCTCGTAGCCCGACCGTTTCACGCTGAAAATTACATAATTTGGCAGCTATTGTTTAGTGAACGTACATGTTTTCAGCTTCCCTCATCGTATTTCGGCGTTTCGGGGAGAAGCCCGGCGCCTGGAAAAATCGGATTGTTGAGAAAAAGTAACAATGGCAAATTACAGCTGTTTTGTCCGTACCTTGCTACCGGGTTTGTTGACGGGTTTGGGGACCTTGTTGAGGTCGACGTTGCCCTGATCGTCTTGGAGCAGTTTTTGGACCTGGCGAGCGATTTCGTCAAGGCGAGATTGTTGGGGGTGGGCGTTCTGAAGGTAGTTTAAATTGTTTTGCCCGAGATATCGACATCTTTCGATATTACCTACCAGAATACGGTCTTTCACTTTTGAAAAATTCGTTTGTAACTAGAAATTTAATCAATTTAGATTTCGCTCTTGTCAATACCGTACACTACTTAAAAAATATTCAGTTTGAATTTAGTCTGATTCTACCAGCCAGAATACCGTAATCTTTGCAAAAAAGCGTCTTGAACCGTCTTAAAGCCAAAATTACGATACCTTTGGCGGCGCAGGTCCCCTAGCTGGCGGTTGATCCCGCTGTTGCTGGGCTGGTTCCCTCTACAATCAAATATTTTTTTCAAAAATAGTATTAACTTACATCCCCCAGAATCAAATTCTGATATCCATCAACAGGAGGGGCGGGGCCTCGATCTTCTTTTGAGGATGAATCTTCTGGGACTTGTGGATAGGGATTGATGTAGATTGGAACATGGGCTGGAGGGCCATATTCACTCACACTAAATAGTAAATATAATATTTTTTATAGTAGCGTACATTTTCGAAACTTTTCGAGCCTTTTAGCTGTCATGCGTCACTGGGTTTGCGAGAGGGAGAGAGAGAGAGAGAGAGAGAGAGAGAGAAATAGAGAGAGAGAGAGAGAGAAAGCGAGAGAGTGAGGGTGAGAGAGATCCAGATAAACCTTTCACCAAAAGCTGGTTCAAACGGATATCAGTTTTCTGTAGTGATCCTCATCTCCAATCATCACTGGATGGCAGGCTTTTTGTATCCACAGGCTATATCCGGGCTATCTGCCCGTTCCCCTGTCCGAATCCGGGCGTTCACTCGCTTCTCTCTTTTTCTGCTGATCACCGCAATCACCCTGCCAGCCGGCACCAACCAGCGAAATCAACGACTTTCTAATTTACCCCCGAAAACTGCATAACCTATTCCGGAGTCTTGGAACAAAAATTTTCGCGATGAAAGGGTCGGCATACGACAATTAGTGGAATTCGATTGATAAAACTGTATAACTCAAGAAAATTTCGAAAAACTGGAATTTTTTGATTTTTGGCTTGTCCGGGAAAGCCGAAAAACTGCATAACCTATTAAAGCTCATTTTAAAAAATTTTTCTGATGATTTTAGCTTCTTTGCAGACCAGGAAGGCCAAAAATAAAGTTAATAGTCTTAAAGTATATTTGCGACCCATCTCGGCCCCAAAACACCGAAAATCGGCAAGAAAAAACTACATGCACTATTTAAGCGATTTCCGAATATTTGTTGCTGATTTTTAGCTTACCTGCATGCCAGTGAGCCAAAAATAAAGACTGTAAACCTACAGTATTCCTATGACCAATCTCTAGCCAGTTATTATCGCCTTAGTGTTGTTTTACGATCCTCCCCTTCAATGACTACGTGCCATTCCACCTAACACTATCTACCCACAGTACATCATCAGTATTGGCAGCCACATTCAGCGTTCCCCTGCCCGCTAAATGATCCGTTCCCCAGCCCCCCGGGGGAAAAGCATGAAAAAACTGATATGATCCCCTTTGCCGACAGGGCGAACAAGTTCGAATTCGCGTTTCGCCCTTGATGCCATAAATTAACGCGGAATGGGAAGGAAACGGTTCGCAGATCGAGGCAAGGGTTTTAATGAATAGCAGTTTCAAAGGATTTTGAGAATAAAACAAAAATAACGGATAAAAATTCGAAAATTTTATTTTATCTGGTTTTAGGTTAAGCAGTTTTGCTTCAAAAAGTCCGATCTGCCACAAAAACAAAACGATAGTATGGAGGTCAGAAAGACAAAATCAGCATAAACAAATCATCGAAAATGAAGAATTATAAAGTTAAAATAGCTAAGACTAACCTCCTCCTTTGTGGTCGACTGGCGGTGAGGAATGAAGGGAGTCGTTTTCTGTAGATATCATTCTGCATCTGGGGATATGCCATCGCCATGCTGAAATTTAAGGGGATGGTAGGGGTACTGTAGGCAATAGTTGTCATTTGATCTTTTTTTTTAGCTGTTCTGGATCCTAAATAACCCATTGCCCGTCGCATCATTTTAATTTTACCTAATTTTCGGTTATGCAGTTATGCAGTTTTTGCTTCAAAAAGTCCGATCTCTCATCCGTATTTTGGAGACGATATTTGTAACTTTTAACTGAATTTTTAGCCTTTTTTGGATCCCAAATGACCTCTGCCACATCGCCAAACCGACGCCAGACCCATTTAAAGTTATGCAGTTTTCCCCAAAAAGTCGGATATGCTCGCCAAACTTTTGTATTTTGTAGCCTGGCCTCCATATAAAAGACGCTAGTTATTTTTCGTGTATTTGTTGATTGGCAGTGTATGCCAACTGGCCGGATTCGATTCCACACAAAAAGAACGGCTATGGGAGGTGAGGATGAGCGAGGAAGAGAAAGGCGAGCAAAAACTGAAATTCGGAGGCCGTGGGGGGGATGAAGCGGCTGGCAGGCACCCCTTCCTTCCCTTGGTGGCACACACACGAACGGCTTTTTATGGAAAATTCCTTTTGATTGGGATCGGGGTGTTTTTTTAGGAAATTTTTGGAATTTAGGGCACAAGCACGCGCCAACGTCTTTGCCGGCCAAGTTCAAAAAATCAAAAGTATAAAGTTAAGTTAAAAAAATACTTTTCAGTTATTTATGCTATATCTTCTATGCCAGTTTAACAGAAAAGCTATTTAACTACAAAATACAAAATCCTACGTGACAATAGCAGCCACAACGGCCACACGCAGCCGTCCCCTTTCTCGGTTCATGTCCTAGAAAAATGAAGCTGTAAAAACCAGGAAAAATTAAAGAAACTTGAGACTCTACGTTAGGATGCAACTGGACAATAAAAGACAAGAAAAAAGCGTTATAATTTATAAAAATAAATATAAAGAAATTTACGACCGAAAGTAACTAACTAGTAAGCGGTCAGCCTACAAAATCTGATTTGCCGGTCCCTTTAAATGACCCTAAACAAAAAAGAAGAGCTAGAAGTGTAAACTGGCAAGTAGTGGAGCAAATGGAACACCTCCTAGCCGCTTGTGCTGCTAAATGCTTATGACGGGGTGGGGGGAGGGGGTGGAGGTATCTAGGGGGTGGATCGAGTATCGGTTCGTAAGGGGGAGGAAGGGGTGGCATTCGAATGGAAGAGCAAAAAGAGGGGAAAAGGAAGAAGCTGCAGGGAATTCCACCAATCCCCGCTCATATTTGTATACCAGGGATTTGGGGTGGGGCATTAGGGGGATAGATCGGGGTCGAGATCCGTAAAATTCCGTAAAACTGCATAAACTGCATAACTTCGGAAAAAACTGTATAACGTGTTGCGCAAGTTTAAAAGGTAGGATCGTAGCCAGTAAGGTGTGTTTTATGACAGAAGGGGGGGTAGATTCATGAGACTTGGGAAGTATGACAATTTAACGGATTTTGGAGGGTCGTATGAAGATCGGGTTGGCAAAAACTGCATAACCTGCATAACCGTTGGAAAAGCTCGATAAGGTGTTGCGCAAGTTTAAGAGGTTCCTTGGGTGCCATATAAGAGTATTTCGTAACAGAAAACGTGAAAATACGTAAGATACACAAAATATGACAATTTACTTTTTATTTACAAGACATTGGCATCTGGCAGTTCTTAATCGATTTTTGCATGCAACGAGATTAGGAAATCGGGAATTTTATGAAACTTAGTGCTTATTTTTAATTCTGGGTACTAACTGTCGCCGATTTCATTATAGGAATTCAATATCTTAGTTTGATTACAAATGGTCGACGTATATCCTGCCGGTAGCATCGCAGATCCCTGATTTTTCGCTTTTTTTGACCAAAAGCCAAGGCTTCTCGGCGCTTTTCGATGTTTTTGCCAGCCACCCTTCCGATTCGGAATGTTAGTTTTAAGGGAAAGTGTGGCCCGCGTCGAGCCGAGACTAACCTTCACACTCTCTTCGACACACTTCTAGGGAGATACTAATCTACTTCTTCTGAAGGGAGGGGATTTCGACAAGCTGAGGCAAGAGAGAGAGAGAGAGAGAGAGAGAGAGAGAGAGAGCGAGAGAGATGCCATCTATACACGGATGGGGCGATGGTGGAATGGAACCGATGGATCGTTTCGAAGAGTGGCAGGACAGTAGAACTTGGCTCGAGACACCCATTTGACATTCGAGTGGTTGACAAATAAAATATGGACGATGTAGGCAATAAAATATTCATTATTCGACAGTATGACGGTCAGAATAAATAGCAATTCATCAAAATCGTGAAAAACATAAAATTCATGGATTTTGTTTGCCTCATTTATTAAGCCAGGGTCAGGATTTTAATTTTGACCGAGTTGCTGATATTTTACAATTTTTTGATATCGGTTTTCTCAAAATGTAATTTGAAATGTTTCGTACCCTTTACTCCTTTCTCCTGCCCCTTTCCCACTGCTTCTTCTTTTCTCATGACTGAACAGGTGTGGGCCCGTCTCCGATTTCCGCCCTTCAAAAAGATCAACTCGGCGACCGATCGAATTGTCATTTTTGACAAGCAACAACATGTAATAACTCTAGTTTTTGGATTCATTTTCTATTTGGAGTTAAGCAGTATTTGTTTTGTTTGATTAGCGGTCTCTCAGCTTCTCTGACCGGCCAGCTATCGATTTCTTCAGCCAAGTATTTTGTAGTTTGAAGATATGCAGTTTTTTAAACGATGGGATGGGTTCTTCTGGCACGCAGCCAACAATTTCAGAATGCTTTTACACCTTTAAATCTTACTTTGACGTTATGCAGGTTATGTAGTTTTTTTTACTTCAGGCCGCAACCCCCGGTCATTTCACCCATCTGTGCGAATCATCAGTGCCAGATCATGATCACATCCAGAGTGCCTGCGGGTGGAGAAACGAAATGCAATCGTCATCTTTCTTCATTGGGTGGTTCCTCCAGATTGTTGTGTGCCACGCATTGCTGACAGCCAGCCGTTTTTGCATAGTCTGGAGGCGCTGCGCGCGCCCCTTCACCCCCTTTCGGCTCACAGGTTCGATGTTCGTTATTCGGGCGTTGGTTTAGGCATAAATCCTTGCAAATTGGCAGGTAAGGGCGTGATTCGAAACGGTAATAAAATACCATTCAAATCGGCGTGAACATATTTTAAAAAAAGCTGCATCACTCTAAACCACAAACAGGGGTTCGGAGAGCCAGGTTGAAGCATCCAAATGGTGCCAGATGACCCAATTCCAGTGTTTCTAAAAACGGCATAACTTCAAACTACAATCTGGAACCAGGAAAACTATTTTGAATGATCGTATGTGTGTCAGAAGGCTTAATGCCAGTGTTTCAAAAAACTGCAAATTACAAAACGCATCCCTGAAGCTGCGTGACGAAAAGCTCGAGAACATTTTAACACAGACTTGCAACATTGCGGAATTTTTTCTCTCTCCATCTGTTTTTCCAGGCTCAAAGCATCTAAAAGAAGCGTCTTAGCTAGGGTAGAAAGAGCGACAAAAAGTGCTCAGGTTTGTGGCCCATTGCCGGCACATGTTGCTTCATAGGATCACCTCCTTCTCACGTATCCTTTTCACTGAACGCGAACGCTTTCGACCGAGTTTTTGTTTCCGCTTTTTGCACATTTTTTGGTATTTAAGTTACGGTAGGGCTAATTGGACGTCAGAATAACGTTTTTGGTAGTTTAGAGGGTTGAAAACTCGACACTAGCCAAACCGGCAGCTTGTCAACATTTTTCTGGGGTCGATTTTGAAGAGAGGCGTGTTTTTGGAGAATTTCTGACCTTTCGACGGCTTCCCATCAAATTTTTCGCTTCAGTTTGGGCTTCAAAACATACTCAAAATTTTCAATGGCGTTTTGAAAACCTATCGGCTAGATTACGGTATTTTTCGTTATCCAATTACGCTAGGAAATGATGGTTTAGATGTTTTTGTTCATTCACCATGGGCCATGAAGTTTCACGCACTTCTATGTAGGTTGTAAGGAATTCCAATTACGACAGCTAAAAATTCTTCACCAGTCGGTCAGCTGGCAGTCATTTTACCCAGTTTTAAATTTTCCTTTTTGCAACGCACCTCCGGTTTTTTTTGGAGCTGTTCGATTGGGGCGTTCGTAGTCATCTTTTGAAGTGAGAGGAAGTAGTAGAGGAGGAAGAGGTCAAAAGAGGAAGGGCCGGCTATGGCTATGGAATGGCGGCCACTTATCTCTTCCCCCTTCTCTCTAGAAATCAAAAAATCTTTTTCTTTCTTTTGGGGGTTGAAAGAAGAGGGCCATGGCCAGTCCATAGCCCCCTCGAAAAGGGACATCGTCTGTCTGTCTGTCTGTCTATTTGAGAGAGAGAATATGCATGGATGCCCTCTTCCACACACACATTCTGAATTTCTATGCTCTCCCCATCGACGGGGAGCATCATTTTATTGTAGTCACGACATCGGGACGGGGCATCAATGATTTTTGAGGGCTAGCCGGGATTCTTTCGGAATTTGGGTTTTTGAGAAAAACTGTCTTTTTCACTTCATTTTCGGTTTCAAAATGACACTATCCTCCTGGCAATTTGCAGAGATTTTTTAGGATTTTTAGGAATTCTGCCGATTTTCCAAACGGTCGTCTAGCAGAGATTCTTTTGGTAGGCCCTATCCGGAAAAATTTAATTGTTTTCATGGGTTGCCAGTGGAGTGACTTATCATATTTATGCCTCATTATAATGCCTTTTTAGCAGACTCTCGTGGCTAATTATCCCGTGGGTTCTCGAAAATACAAATTTGAGCCCCGAAAAAATCCTAGTGCGGTCTTATGACTCGTTTTTTGAATTTTTGACCAATCGATGGTACAGTTTAACTAAAAAATTGCTTTAAATATAAAATTAGCGATTTAGAAACGATGAATGTTGTTCTGGTGGTCAATAAGTCTCGGGAACCACTTTGTAGTCTCTCCACCCCTATTGTTCTGCTTATTTCATGGGTATTCAACCGGAAATATTGGGACCCTGTCCTTATGATGTTAGGGGGGGAAGCCGTTCGCCCGTTCCCCTAACAATAAGCCCCCTCCCCGATAAGTGCACTTTAGCGAGGGTTGACCTAGCCAATCTCGGAGCCAGATATTTCATTCTGACGGTCTGGCTTTAAATTCAAAAGTAAGTGGTTTAGGTTTTTCAACTGAAACTGTTAAACTGGCAGCATGTAAAACATCTATATAAGTAATGAACTTTAATTATAGATTTGTTAGAATCAATTTTTTAAGCAAAAAGTGAAAATTGGCACCCAGTTGCGCTGTTAGTCGCTTCTACTCAATTTTAAAGTGGTTACGATAGATTTTTTACTGCAAACCACAAATTGGCAGACGGGAAGCTGAATTAACAAAGATAATGTTAGTTTTAAGAGAATTACTGTGAAATTTTCGTGCGAAAACTTCCCAGCCACGCGTCCTATACACTTTCCTACCTTCCCACTTTTTGTTCCTCGCTGTTTCGGGCTCATTTTTGGGTTATTTCTTGCTACTGGGTGCCCCAGGGGATAGGCAACTAGTCACGGACTCGTAACCACAATGAGTACCAGCTCTTGCTCATCCTTTTCGGGGGCTTCTTCCTCGTTTCGGCCCTCTCTCTCTCTCTCTCTCTCTCTCTCCCTCTCTCTCTTCCCGTATTTGGGTCCTAACGAAGAGACCCACTCACTCTCTATTCTATCCGATTGGCAACAACGAGGGAATTGTGGAAACTTCCTTTTGGGAACAGACCGGAAATGGGGCCAATCACTTGGCTGCTAGCCAGTATCCAGGGTAAAATTAAGATCAGGACCGAAATTTGGGTCTATAGACTTTTAAAGGGGTTTGAAAGTCAAACTGGTAGTCAACGTTCCAAAACCCTGAATTTTTAAGATGTCTGAGGCCAGCTAGCAGAGATTTTTAGGGATTCTGCCCGAATCGCGGTAAATTCATGTAAACTGGTAGAAAACGCGTTTGAAAATATCGAGGTTTAAGCTATTTTGAGGCAAACTCGCAGAGATTCGTTGGGAATTTTACTGACCGTAATCCAACTTCAAACTAAAACTATGTACGACTTTGAAACCCTATTTTGAAGCCATTTTCAGGCCAACTAGAAGCGATTTTTTTGAGATTTTGCCTGTCTGACTGGCAGTTTACGCAAACTGACAATCGGATACCGGTTCTTTAGGATTTCCGGGGGGGGGGAAAGTATTTCCGGGGAAACCAAATTTTTTCCTGGTTTTCCCGGTTGACCTAGTAATCAAATATAAAGTGTTTTCCCATTGTTTTTAGTAAATTTTAACTATATTTAAAGTAGAAAAACCTTTCAAAAAAGTTAGAAAAATGTTTGAAAAAGTCGAAAATTGGTCATTTTGGGTCATTCCCCCCCCCCGCTAATCCTAAAGGTTCTATAGGATTTTTCGACCTAAAATGAAATTTTTTAATTAAAATGTGGGTAGTTTTTATGCTCAGGAATAGTTAAAAACCATTTAGAAACGCATGCGCTATTTAGAAAAAAATTTAGGCTTGGGCCGAAAAAATTTGGTTTCCCCGGAAATACTTTCCCCCGGAAATCCTAAAGAACCCGGATACCTTTAAAAGAAAGCCGGCTTCAAATTCAATATGTTAATTAGTGGTATTTGGTAGCAAATTGAAGTTTTGAGCTCTGACAAAACCGGGTTAAAATGATTTAAGAGTCTACTTTGTGGGTGGGTCCATTGTTGTGGGGTAGTGGTGGTCCCTTCATCTCTTTTTTCTGCTTCTTCTTCTAAAAAGAAAAGAAGAGATTGGGCCCGCCCGTTTCCGTACCCTTCCACCCCCTTCTACTGCCCCCCTTCTACTCCTGCTCCTGCTGCAATGCCCCCTCCCCTCTCCTACTCAACCCAATTCCCTTAAAAACCTGCACGTTTTGGGGTTTATTTTCTTAGCTGCCATCCAATTACGGGGTTTACAGTGTAGTTTTACCGCTAAAAGACGATTTTTTGCAAAGACCATTTTTGAAAAACTGCATAACCAGTTGGGGTGGGGGCCGGGTATCTTAACGCATTCGTTAATAGATTGGCAAGCAGTTAATAAAACTTTCATGTTTCTGCTGAGTTGGCTGCCAGACTAAACGAATCCAGATAGTTTTTCTCACCGCCATTTATACCAGCCTCAAAAGAATCGACGAATCGAAAAACTGCATAACCTCAGAGGGAATTTCAGCAATTTAAATTATTACTTGCCGGACAGAAAATAATGTATTATCGTGTTTTGGTAAACTGTGCCCCATTTTATCAGATTCCAAAGACTTCTGGCCCTATGCTTTGGCCAGCTCAAAAATAACTCAACTTTTGAAAAACTGCATAACCTGCATAACCTTTTTTGACAGCGAGGAGCGATTTTCGCAGATCTATTCTGTCAAACGGCTGCCAGTTAGTCGATTCACGCTTAAAATTCTAGCTAAAAAAACATTATGGCAGAAATATGAGAAAAATGTACTTTTTTTCTTGTTTTCCCCAGCTGTTCGAAGTTAAGGAAAGTACATACTACAAAATAAGTCATACTCTACCATTTAAAAGCCGCCCACTTTTAGCTTTTTCCATTTTGGAGGGCAGGGGTGTCTATTGTTGTTCGTCGAAATGGAAAGGGGTTGTCTCTCTTTCTATCTGTCTGTCCATTTCAGTGTTCTCGAGTTCCTTTTGATGTCTTTTGATGGCTAACCCCCTTAGGGCGCTACTCTTTCTCTTTCGCGCTATCTCTCTCTGTCTCATTTTCTCTCTCTCTCTCTCTCTCTCTCTCTCTCTCTCTCTCTCTCCCTCTCGCCGAATTTCTGAAGATTTACCCTTGGCCCACCCATTAATTCGAAAAAATAACCATTGTTTACCCCTCCCACCCACACCTGCCAGTCAAATGGGATATTCTACGAAGCTTGGCAGCCAACACGAATGACTACCAATTCGTTCCTGGCGATTGGTTTAGCTTGAGCCAGGGACAACAGTTTGATTTGACCACCAGGTTATGCAGTTTTACAAAAACTGCATAACCTAACTATGACCTTTAAAGCCTTTGTGAATGTTCTTAACTATTTTTGCCAACCAAAAACACTTTTAGATCGGTATTTAAGCTGTTTAAGTGTTTGAAAACTCGTCATTATGCAAATCGCCAGCCAGCCAGTTGGAAATTAGGCTTCCCGGCGTCTCTGCCCTCCAATTCGACTGCCAATCCCTTTAAACGCGCCGGAATAGGCTCGGCCAGGTGGTGCAGCTGTCCAATTACGCCATATTAATCACAGCCAAGGCGCCGATTCATTTCTCAGAGCACATATTTAAATATTTTCTCAACTTCTGACTTCCGTCTCCCTTTAAAATGTTCAGAAATTCATCGTAATTTTAAATCACCAGTAGACAGCGTGTAAAAATTTCCTGTTTGCTCCTTGATCCCGAAATGGCGTGCCGTAGCCATTTTTTCAAATTTGTGTAGAGGGCAATCGAATCGCGGGCCATTTTGGAGCCTCGGATTTTGGCCTTTTGGGGGGAGAATGACCTCTCTGTCTGTCTATCTTTAGAGAGAGAAAGGTCCCATAGGTGTCCATATGGAGAGAGAGAGAGAGAGAGAGAGAGAGCGAGAGAAATGCGCCCACTTATCCAGATTGGAACCTCGAACCCTGCCACCTAAAAGAGGGGCCTAGAGGGCGGTATATCTTTTATGGGTGGAAAAGGGCAGTGAGCAGGACCAGTAGAAGTGCTTCTCCTGCTATTTTGACCTCCAGCTAATCCAAATAAGCGAGCCCGAGGGTTGCGAGAGCCCAGCTATTGCGTTTTTAACGTTTTACGGCGTTGGCGACATACACGGGGCTCTCTAGCAGAGATTCTTTAGGAACTCGGTGTCCACCGTCTCAACTGGATGACAAATATGCAAACTGGCAGAGAAACTTTGGGATTTAGAATTATTTTCTGAGATATTCGTGCGCTAATAAGGAAACTGCCGGTAAAGAGGCTAGCTAGCAGAAACCTTTAAGGAAAATCGCCGACTTTTGAGTACGTGCCTTTTGCAAGCCAATGCAGTTAATCGACCCAAAAGCTGGTCTTCAGCTCGACAGTTTGATTCATATTATTTGCAAATGCATACCCGGTAGAAATCGGGACCTCTACCTCTACGGCCAATGCATGCCAGATGAATTGAAGGGGGCGTTTTAAAGGGCCGGGACAGAAGAAAAGAGAGAGAAAAGGGTACCTGGGTCGAGAATGACCAGCACCATGCATATTAGATAGAAGCCGATCGGGCGGGGAGGGGGAATCTATGAACACCTAACCCTTCCCCCCTGCTCCTCGCTGCTCGGCTTCCAGTAGACTACTTCCGCCATTTGTCTGCTGAAATAGCTTGAATTCCACTTTTTGCCGGGCATTAAGAACTTTATTGGCGGCCAACTGGGACGATGTTAAAATTCCTGGAGGCTAGTCTTTGGGAAAAACAGTAGAAATGACCTAACCGCTCAGCTCATCTTCCCATAGACTATTTCCGCCCTTTGGCCAACAAATGGTTTGAATTCCGCTTTTACAAGGGCAATTCCGACTCAACTGACATGCAACACAGAAATTGGCCACTTTTGAGGGCTTGATAGCAAAGATCCTTTAGGAAAATCAGTAGGAATGACGTAACCGTGCAGCTCACTTCCAGTAGACTTCTTCCACCATAGCAAATACCCTGAATTCCACTTTTTCAGGGTCTGTTGGACTGGACGGGAGGCAAACTAGCAGCGATTCTTGAGGAAATCAGGGTTTTTTAACCTGTTTTTCAATAATCTTGGGCAAGCTAGCAGGGTTTTTGGGAAAAATTAGGTTCAGAGAAGTCGTTAAAATTCAGAATTCTAAAAAGTGGGCAAAATAGCTGAGTTCCTTGAGGAGAATCTGGATTCGTTTCCCGTAACCGTCTAGTTTTTGGACTAATCTAAGGCAAGCTAGCAACGATTTTTTAGGAAATTTAAGAATTTTGAGTTTTTTAGACCATAAATCTCCTTTGTGGCTCACATTCTCAATTCCCCGGCCTTCCACGTCCCTTTAAAACGCTTCCGTTTATTTTTGGGATTTTTAAAGCCTGTTTTCCCGCAATCTGCCATGCAAAAAACATCTTCTCGGGCTTATATTCGTCTCAGTAAGCCTGGAAGCTATGGCTAGAGCTTAAAAAAGGAGAAGACTCAACCCCTCAAATAAACCCCCCGGGTTTTGGAGGGTGAAATTCTGGCTAGAAGAGCGGAGTTCCGTTCCCCCAGCTGATACCCCCCTCGAAATGAACACGCTGCCAATTTCCTGAAACATTTTTTATGACCGGAACCGGATTTTGGCAAAGAAAGAGGAGTTCAATTTGAATCGGAACTTCCGGAAGGTGTTTTTTGACGTTCGGGATTTTTTTATTGTTGGCTTCATGGACCCTTTAAAAGTGCTAGCCAGCAGAGATCCTTGAGGAATTCAAAGGTTCCTGAAATTTGGGCTCTTTTGGCATAAGAACTCCCGGAAAGTTTTTTGGAGGTTTCGGGTTTTTCTTAGGACTGTTGCCTTCAACGACCCTTTAAGAAGGTGATCACTGAGAAGGCCGTCGCTCCTATAAAATGCTAATTTTCTCAACTTCGCTGCCCCTTTAAACTGCTGAATTTCTAGCTTCACTGTCCCTTTAAACTCAAGGCTTTGAATTGTTCTCATTTTTGAATTCTACTTGAAGGCACGGCATAAAAACTATTATTTGCAGCCGTTGCTTCCACTTCGATTCAAATGACACTCCAATTGCCTGTGAGCCGATAGACGAGAGAGTGGAGAGTGAGAGAGAAGCAGAGAGGAGAAAAAGACATAAAATGCTCGGGTCCCTCCATCGGACATTGGCCCTATGTGCTGGTAAGCAAATTATTTTTAAAAAGATCGCAATGACGCTAGAAATTGTACTGTAATTTTGCTTGATGGGTGACAGTACGAAAATATACGCGATTGCACGAATTTTTTGCTTATTTCGGCGTACGGTGGTCATAGAATTACTGTATCTACTATATGCCAGTACGAAACCCTATCCAATCACGCAGCGCAATCTAATTCCGTCGATTTCAGTGCAACTGTTTACCCTGACAGCCTCAATCCCAGCCCAAATAGCCCTCGTCCACGATCTACTCGATAAATATGACAAAAAGGGTATGGCAGGAGGTGTAGAACGGAATTCCCAATTTCTCAATTTAGCGAAACCGGTGTGGGACAACAATTCCTCGATTAACGTCTCATTTTCGATGGATTTGTATCAGATTCTCGAATTGGTGAGAGAAAGATGAATTCAAAAATTAGAGTGACCTTTTTAGAACGAGCCGCAACAATTTATCCTGTTGAATGCTTGGATTATTGAGGTGAGAGAGTGAGAGAGAGAGCGAATGAGAACGAGAAAGATAGAGAGAGAGACAGTAAAAACTTTGTATTTTGTAGCGTTGGTACGACGAGTTCCTCTACTGGGATCCGGATGAATACGGTAACATCACAGAAATCCGATTGCCCCACGATTCGATATGGATACCCGATACTACACTCTACAACAGGTAAAAATAAACCTCACAGTCTGTTAACTCCTGACAGTCAGTTAGCTCGTCAAACCGACAAAAATTGCATTTTTGTAATAGATACCTATATTTTTGGTTAAACTGACAGCCAATTAACCCGTTAAGGCCATTAAAATCTCTATGATTTAGCTTGGTAATGAAAGACGACGACACGAGACGCCTTCTAAATGCAAAATTGACGACCGATAAGCGGTTGAAAGCGGCGTGGATTGAAATGCTGTACCCGACCATCTATAAATTTTCGTGTCTACTCAATTTGAGGTATTACAGTAGCTTTCAAAACTAAAAACAATTGTTTTTCTTCCAGATTCTTCCCATTTGACAACCAGGTAAGCCTTAGCGCATGGCAGTTTGCATGTTTTAAGCTTTAAAAAATTTCTATTCAATTTTACGTCTATTTTTTGGGTGTTTTATGTTATCTGGCATGCAATCTACCAGTTTATAACTTAAAAAATTAAATAAATTGAATTTTTTAGGTTTGCACGATGACATTCTCATCGTGGACGTACGACCAAAAAGGCATCGATTATTTCCCGTACTCGGAACAACTGGGAACGAGTAATTATCTGGAAAATGAGGGATGGTATATCATGAATACGAAGAGTACGTCCTACACCTATTTACCGAGTACGAACTACAATTTAGTCGTGAGGAAAGAGGTGAAATACAGCTGTTGTCCGAACAAGTACACTCTACTCGAATTGACGCTGCATTTACGGTAGGTCAATAGGGAAGTTGATTTTTGTGATTTTGTCTGTCCGTCTGTCTGTCTGTCTATCTGTCTAATGGTACCATTATTTTCAACGTGTTTTTCTCTGCAGAATTACTATTTAGCGTTCGGAAGCGCAAAAACCGCACTTTCAGCCTGATCTAGGTTATGCAGTTTTTGGGCTACGGTAACCAGGCGTTATTATTGTTTTTATCACTAGTTTGCATCAAACTGGCGCTCTATTTGTCCTACGGTAGCATTATCTTCGGCATTTTCTGGCGTTCTGGATCACGACTTATCGTTTGTACCTTGAAGATCCGCGATTTTTGCCTGGATAGGTTATTCAGTTTTTGGAATTCGGTAGCCGGAACTGATCTTTTTTTCCTGTTTTCGGTGTTTTTGCATAAGTCTATCCAAAAAAATTCCTCGAAACGTTAGATACCCCCATAATCAGGTTATGCAGTTTTTGAAGTCGTGACCGCCAATATCTCACTAGTCGAATACAAAAACCGTAATAACTTTTTTTCGCGCGCGTCTCCTTTCAGTTTGCTAGTCCGGCTACCAGTTCATCGACTAATCTATATAATTTGCTTAAAACCACCGTATCACTCAAAAATTTCAGTCGAAAGCCCCTATTCTACCTTGTCAACCTGATCATCCCCACCTCCATCATCACCCTCATCGCGCTGGTCGGATTTTTCACGTAAGATACCTTTATATAACTTTAATTTGATGGCCAATTCAGTACTTCCTCAGCGTCCGGTATGCGAGAAGAGAAGGTATCTCTCGGTATCACAACCCTTCTCTCGATGTCCATCTTGATGTTGATGGTATCCGATCAAATGCCTACCACTTCTACGTTTATTCCACTTATTGGTAGGTAGATCGCATCATAACTTTTAGTTTACAGTGTATAAGGTGAAACTGGCTGTCAGAAAATCTAAAAATGACATTTATGAGACCTGGATTACTGTAGAGAGCTAAAAAAAAATCCAAATAATGTGCTTTTTAAGGCTGGTTCATTCTGATGATGATAATGGTTATTTCCCTGGGGACAATTGCCTCTTCCGTTATTATTGCCATTCAGAAGAGAGGCCGACTAGGGGAACGGCTCAGCAAGGGAGCCTTACGGTAGGTAACGCTATCGATTAAGCCATCAATTAAGAAAATACGGAAAATCTGGCATTTTGTTGCAAAAAAAGGATTTTCAGCCAAAATCCGTTTCAAAAAATTGGAAAAGATCAAAATAAATTTGCAACGCCGGTATACTGTAGATTGAATACCAGAAAGTACATTACATTATTTTGGACACATTCAATCGATTACGACATGAATTTAGATTCGGAAAATGTCTCTCGTACCTGACTTGTATGCCAGTTCCTCAACATCTACTAAAGGAGGAAATGATGGTTGGTTATTTACAGCATAGCTATACAGTACGCTACAGTACCCTACAGTAAACGACAGTACGTGTTTTACGCTTTTAAAATGTGCCGATAAATTAGAAATTCATTTATATTTTCAAAACCGAATTTTTATTGTTATTTAATAGATCCATCGCACGTATTTTTTTCGGGTAAGTATACTGTATACGATATTTAATGAATTTACTGTGTTCTCCTCCTAATCATACGGCTTTCTGTGTATCTCTTCTCGGGCTGTCCCCTACCCCCTAATCGATTACGGCATGAAAGACGTAATTACCGTACTTGGATTCCAGACGGAAATGTTCGACTCGCCCTCCGTCTCTGTTGCACCCAGTAAGATTGATGGAAAGGTACGGGAAGGGGATACGATAGAAATAGCGTCTTTTAGAAATCAAAGAAAGCTGATGGAAAGAAGCAAAAGAATGGCCCTTCTGCCCCTCCACCAGAGAAAGAGAGAAGTCAAGAACCGTTGATTCATCATAGCCCTTCCAATAATACCAGTGGGTTACCGTCGTAAAAAACTGCCAATTTTGTCAATTTCAAGGACTTGATTTTTAAAAAATCAGAAAGTTCTATTTAATTTTTTTAAATTGCAAAATATTCTAAGCCGTTATACAGAAAACCAGAAAAATACGCGCAAAAATCCACTTTCAGATTTTGCTCTTACTGTAGCTAGACTGACAACCAGGAAACCTAAAAATCTACTACTTACAAAAATCACGCCTTTTTCTAGTAAAATCGGTGCATGTCTATTCTTCGGCGCCCAGAACGGCGAATCGTAAGTAGAAAATGTAGACAGATGGAGAGAGAGAGAGAGAGAGAGAGAGAGAGAGAGAGAGAGTACAGAGAGAGAATCGATTTCTCCTACTGTAGCCTAACCCCCCCCCCCTCAATTCCTAACCCAGTGCCGATGCTATGAATTTTCGAGGCGTCTTGTTCCCTCTCCCTCTAGGTCTACTGTATCGAATTCTCCATTTTAGATGAAGAAATAGTTGCCTCAACTCCTACAACAACACGACCTGTGCCACCGAATTCACTCAATTTGGATGGGGATGCTGCGTCTCTTGATGGTAAGGGGTACTGTAGAAAAAGGTCTTACCGAAGTTTTCAAGTTTTCTCGTATTACCTGCTATGCAGTATATAGGATTGTCTCGGAAAATTGGCGTAAAAATTTAATTTTGAAAGCCTAAGCGATTATGACATCAAAACCGAAAAAATCGGGGCCGAATAAAAAGCGTCGGGCAACGGTCTTTTTAATTTTTCTTGCAGTCAGATGCCTCAAAATCACCTTTTATGACTGGCAAGCTAGCAGGGATTCTTGAGGATATTCTTCATTTTCCAGGAGGCTATGAATTGTTGCTGGAGAACCCGGACTTCCTAGAATTCTACTATGAACAGTGGTGTGAGTCTGAGAGAAGAGAGAGAGAGAGACAGACGGCATGAAAGAGTGCGTAGAAAGAGGGAGAGAGAGATAGCGAGAGAGAGGGAGAGAGAGAGCGAGAGAGAGAGAGAGAGAGAGAGAGAGAGAGAGAGAGAGAGCGAGAGAGCGAATGCAGCCTGAGAACCCCTACCGGAACCCTATCCTCCAAGAGATTGAGCATGACCCCTGAAAAAACTCTGAGCATGAAAATCCTCTAACTGTCATCTCCAGTATCCAACTGTAATAGCGGAAGCCTGATTAAAATTGTATTTATTCCAGTATCGATCACGAGTGAAGCTCCATCCTGCCCTCCCTCTGCCAAGACACCAAAGATGAGGGCAGCACCGAATAACCCGTTCCGACAGGAGGGTCTGTTTTATTTCGTTTTAAGAATTTACAGCTAGAATTTTGTAGCTTGTACCATATTTTATAGCTGCCGGCTATATTTTATGGATTATTTCAGTAGCCCAGCACACCCTCCGAAAATACGCGATCGCCGAATACGAGTGGTTGGCCACGGTGATCGAAAGGCTGTGTTTCGCCATATTTGTCACTGGTAAGCGGTTAACTGGAATACAAACTACAATTCCAAGGCTACAGACTACAAAAATTCCAGCAATTGAACGGTTTCTGGAGTACAAACTACAACTTTTCCGCGTTAGTTTGGCGGCCTTGAAATAAATAGGCAATTTTCTCCCAAATACAAACTACAGACTACAAATTCTACCGTCTTTCAGCATTTGCCATCATCACATTCGGGATCAACTTTATCGGCTTCATCCATTGGTATGCAAAGGGAATGGAGGCCATCGACAAATAACGCACCTTTTTTCATACCGTACCCTTTTTCTCCCGTATCTGTCAGCTCATTTTTATTTTCATTATTTTCTCCTTCCTTATTTCTAAACAGCTTGCCAATGAACCGATTACCACAGTAACCTTGGCTGTCCCATTCATTCCTAGTCCACTTTCCACCGAATCTCAACGAATTTTTGGCGCCATTTTCGCCAAAAACGTTCTGGTCATTAAATTTTTAATTTAAATTTTCTACTTTTCTGCTTTTTATCATTTGTTTTTGTCTATTCTGCCATACAGTAAAGTGTTTAAAATGTTTCGAATAATTTTTTGTGAATTTCTTAATCGGTTTTTACCGAGTTTACCTTGTTTTTGGATCTCAATTTTGAAAATCCGAATTTAGGAGCTAGAATTTTTCTACAGTATGATTGAGGGCTCGGCAGTGGCTAGGTGGGTTTATTACCTATCGTAATCGATTAAATTTGTCTACTTTAGGTGATGAATCGTCTCTTTTCAATTTGATGTCCGGCCACTCTCCCCTCCATTTTCTTCTCCTTCTCCTCGGGTTCATCTCCTCGGCATGGTCTGCCGGCGCCCAAATGGCAGGTCAGTAATAGAATAGTTTGAGTATTTTTTTTCAACGTCTAATCTGCCATCCACTGTACTCATTCCATAGCGTAACCGAATTATTATTTTTCTCTCTCACGAATTATTATTTTTAGACTCGTTTATGATCCCTCGTCCAGGTAATTGTGCTCGATTCTTTTGAGTGGAGTAGTCCATGACTTACCCCATTTGCTGTTTAAATTATTTTAAAATATTTTGTAAATTGTCCAGTGGTGAAAAACCAGTTTTTAAAGCCCTACGTTTCTATAAACAGTATTATCCGTATTCTAGCCTCTCGACGATGGCCAAATATGTCGCAGGAGGAGGTGCCGTTGGTTCGGTTGACAAAGGATATTTTTGCGCCGGACAGGTACTGTAGTTTGTATTTATAAGCCGTTATATCTATAGATTGCATGTCAGATAACGTTTCCCAATAGTTTCGAAATTATATTGAACTAATTCAAAAAGTTGGAGCGAATTTTTGCATAAACTGCATAACCGCATAACCGCCGCCCCCAAAAACTGCATAACCTAAATATGAAAATTTATTTGCTTTTATTAAGTTTATATCTAAATTTTATGCCAGAAAATGGTCTCCTAAAAGATCCAAAACTTTATTTATTCTCTACGAAAAGTTACAGGAAATTCTCGCGAAAACTGCATAACTGCATAACCTTCGAGCCAAAAACTGCATAACCCAAGCAATTCAAAACCCGATATCCAACTATTTGAAACAATTTCAGATACGACATTCGAGTCCGTCCCAAAATGGCACACAATGAAACGATGAAGATATCAATCTCAATGTCTCTCTATCAAATCATCGAGGTCGACGAACCATCACAAACTATCAAGCTGAATGTATGGATGATACAAGTAGGAGGGAGAGTGAAGAGAGGGCATAGAATGAGCGAAAACCTTTAGAAATGGACAGACGAGATGTTATTTTGGGATCCGAGGGAATATGGGATGATCAATAAGACGATATTGCCACATGATTCGCTGTGGATACCCGATACGTATCTGTATAATAGGTACGAGTTTTCGCAGGTTTACGGTATAGAAATGTCATCTTTGATAGACTATTGATATAAACTGGTGCGCAAAGCTACTATGCCATCAGAATCAGGGCTCAAATTGGCGTATTGAAGTTATGCAGTTTTTGGTTATGCAGTTTTTAGTTATGCAGTTTTTAGCAGAAAACCAAAATGACGGCTCGAAACTTTGGAAAATAGCTAATTGCGTGCCATAAAACTTTGATAAAGTCTAAACTGCTCTGAAAATTGACTAAAAAGCGTATAAATTTTGTATTTTAGTGTCCGCATGGCCCGAGACGAAACGGAACGATATATGAACATTCAAGCCGACACCCTCCATTGGGAGGGGAGGAATGGCAGTAATATGTCATTTCTGTATCCGGCGATCTATACATTGACCTGCAGATTGAATATACGGTACGTCGGAATAGATTACGGTATGTAAAATATCTAGATACTTCCCGTACGATCAACAAAATTGCACGCTAACGATATCGTCGTGGACCAACAGCAAATCGGCGTTGGATTATTATGCTGATCCGGCGGTAAGTTAATGGACAGACAGACAGATTGACAGACAAATAGACAAACTGACGCACAAACAACCGATGACGTCATGTATTTCCTAACCAATCTGTCAAATTCCAGGTTGACCTCCAATTCTTTATCCCGAACGAGGAATGGGATGTGATATCCTTCAAAATCTACCGGCATGAGGTAGGAAATATTTTTATTAGGTTTTCTGGCAACCATTTGAATCATCAATCGATAAATTTCCAGTACAAATACGCGTGTTGCCCGGAGCCATGGGTAATCCTGCAAGCATCACTTGTCATCCGGAGAAAACCGCTGTATTACGTCGTGAATCTGATAATTCCCACTTCCATCATTACCATTGTGTCTATCACTGGATTCTTTACACCAGCCAGCACGGATGATGATAGAAAGGAGAAGATCAATCTTGGTATGTCGTTTTTAAGAATTTCCGAAAATTAGAAATTTTTAAAACTGCCCTATTTAGCGCTTTTTTGTTTCAAAACGATTTATGCGCTTTTCGCGTAAAATTTAGCATTTTTACTCACTTTTAAGCTTACAACACATTTTTTGACGCACAGTATTCCCATTGGTATCACAATTTCTCAAAAACTTAAAAATTTCTGTATTTACAAAAAATCATCCAATTGCGCGCTACATTTCCTTTTTTAAAAGCGTTTGTTGCATTACGACATGAAATTTCGACCTCTCAAGCCGGTTTAATCTTACCAATGCCTTTTCTGCCCCCCACTAATTTTATTTAAGGTATCACCACCCTCCTTGCGATGTCCATCTTGATGTTGATGGTATCGGATGCAATGCCTACCACCTCAGAATTTGTCCCCTTAATCGCGTGGTTCTACCTATCGATTATAATAATTGTGTCGATTGGAACATTCCTCACCTCAATTGTTCTCTCTATCCAGGGCAGGAGGCAGTATGGCAATAATCCCCCAGTATTTGTCAGGTGAGTGGGAAAAGCTGCATACATTAGGGAATACGGTGGCTTGGAAAACTGCATAACTTAGAGAATACTGCAATGGCCTCATCTTTGGTCAAAAATGGCGTTTTGCTCATCAGCTGGTACAAATCGAAAAACGGCGTAACCAAAAATGGGTCGAAAGCTCTGAAAACTCGCGGAAAACGGGTCCAGTGCGCGCCAAAAGGCTAAATCCAAAAACGGCATAACCCAAAAACTATCGTAATCATCTAGTTTTTCAGTCTATAGCGTTCTTTACCAGCCAATTAACAAGAAAAGCTACAGCAAAAATTCAGATATTGGTTCTTCGGCTTCCTGCGTGCCGTTTTCTGGTGTGACGTGCCACCACCCTTACGGAAGCTCTGGGAGGACCTGGATGTAAGAAACTAAAAGTACTCTTTGGTTTATTAAATTCCAGGACCACCCGCGTGACGCTTGGAAAAATCGGAATGGCGTGCGAATGGTGGATAAAAAAATTGGAACCAATGGGAGCTTCTTGGTGCCAAAGGAGACGAATAAACATCAGCCCGTACAGACAAGGTATGAAAAACTTCTAAAAAAATCGAAAATTAATGGAAAAATTCGATGGAAATTTTCTGTTAGCTTAACTGGAGTGCAGTTTATAATTTTAGAAAGTTTTGGCCCTCAAAATATCACTCTGTTTTTCAGAATATCAGAAAACAGCCTTCGTGTGCCTGGGTCTGCCTCGTCAACCGCTCAACCAATCGACAAACGCCATTCGATACAGATGATTGGTAGGGGCAGAAAACACAGACTACACACTAAAGACCACAAAAACACCTGTTTTGTGCAATCACTCAAAAAATGTTTTTACCAAATTGCCGGTTGAATTTCAATAATTACATAACTCTGTGCATGGCTTATTTTCCGTTTCTAAATCTATCTAATCAATTAATTTGTTGATTCACTCACAGCATATTTCGGGCATTGTGATGGCCCAATTTCAGATGTGTCAAACACGACAACCCCGGCAGCCACCGGGCGCACAAGCCGTCGCGGCTCGAATCTATGGGAAAATGCTGTGACGACCGTACTCGGTACACCTATTCACAATTGCCACAGCACTACTGTAGCATGGAGAATTATTTTAGCACTTGAAAATTGTTAACTGGCACCCGGCAGGGGAATTGAAATACCCACAAATGTCAAAAAAACCAGCTTTTTCAAAAACGGCATAACCGCGCAGTAAACTGCATAACCTGGAGTAAACTGCATAACCGGAAACTCGCATTTGTTTATCGGGAATTAGCTAACTGGCACCCAGAAACGTATTTGAAACCTTCTGAAACCCCAAAATTACGCAATTTTGGAAAAACTGCATAACCTTGCTGAAAACTGCATAACTGCATAAGCGTGTATTTTCAGTTTTCAAAAACTAGAAACCAGTCAGTTCCATCCAATAAGCAGATATTGCATCGAAAAACGACTAAAAATCGAGCTAACCCGATTTTTCCTAATTCCTATCAACTCTATGCATGCCCCTGTCGCAATCCCTGTTAGAATGCAAAGCTCATATTTTTTGGCGAGAAAAATCCTAATTCTTAGCCTCTCGCTCAACGTCCCGCCGCTCTTCCGTCTTCCCGCAGAACAAAGAACTCGACAGTATGCGTCGCTCTCGGCAATGCTCGTTGGAATGGGAATTTTTGGCTACGGTAGGGCGAGAAGGACTTAAAAACGCAGAACCTCATTTTTGTAGATCAAACTGAAAGTAGACAAATAATTTCTTGCTATTTTTGACCTTTTAAAACGGATAATTAAGTTATGCATTTTTTCAAAAACTGCATAACGACCTTGCGGAATAAGATACAATGAATTATCGATACAGAATTAAATCGGTATACCTTCTAATATTTCAATTGCCAGGTACTCGACCGGATCCTGCTCGTCCTCTTCGTCTTGGCCGTCATTTTGGTCACATCCGGAGTATTTGTCGTTGGCCATATGGCCCAGCTGAGCTACGATCTGCATAAGGACTAATTCGTCATTTTTGAGAGTTTTGTAATTTTCCTGTTACCCCCGATATCTTATCTGCCATCCACCCGGTACGGTATTGTACTCTACAGGGTGGCCAGAAAAAAAAGTGCCTGGTTTGCACTGAAATATCTCGCTGGGGGAAACGAATTGAACCATCGTTACCATGCCAGAATGCTTAAATATGCTGGGTATGAAGAATAAACACAAGTTACTTTTTACGATTTTTGACGACCCCCTACTCGTTAAAAAGTTTTGAACAGTTTTAAAAAAGTAGTAAACTTTGAAGACGAAAATAATGGAACTTTTAATGAATTAGCCGGACATGAAGGATATCAAAATGAAGCTCTTGACATGCGCTATCAAACCTATCAAAGAATTCGATCGGTTTAACTAGTCGTCAATAGGAGCGTTCGGAAAATCGGGACTTTTTGAAGAAGTAATTCTAGATAAAATTTCCTTACCATCCGATATGTCTAATATTTTGCAGCTAGCAATACATAAATAACTACTAACTTTTGGCATTAACATTTATAAAATCTCAATCAAAAAATTTTTTGGCATTTTGCCAAGTCGACGGAATTTGGAAGTTCTAGGCTGTTTTAGTTAAAACTATAACATGGTTATCTTTGGCAACTAGGATTACATGTAACAGGTACAAAAAGTTATGGCGTCAATGCGGTTTCTATGGTCAATTCGGAATCGCCCATTCTGAAAAAGTCCCGATTTTCCGAATGCTCCTATGGACGACTAGTTAAACCGATCGAAATTCTTTACGATAGGTTTGATAGCGCATGTCAAGAGCTTCATTTTGATATCCTTCATGTCCGGCTAATTCATTAAAAGTTCCATTATTTTCGTCTTCAAAGTTTACTACTTTTTTAAAACTGTTCAAAACTTTTTAACGAGTAGGGGGTCGTCAAAAATCGTAAAAAGTAACTTGTGTTTATTCTTCATACCCAGCATATTTAAGCATTCTGGCATGGTAACGATGGTTCAATTCGTTTCCCCCAGCGAGATATTTCAGTGCAAACCAGGCACTTTTTTTTCTGGCCACCCTGTATATCCGATTTGCTGTCTGCTCTCTATCTCTCCTTTCTCTCTTCTCTCTCCTCTCTCATACCCCTGCTCACCCCATCACATATATTTTGGCTGTTCATCTCCATTATTTTTGTGTTTATTTGTATCTTTTCTGTTTGGTTGTCTTGCCTCGTATATTATTCCGATTCTCAATATCGTTATTTTTTATTGGTTTCGCGTTTTTGATAAAATATTTTTTAACGGCTACGTGACTTAAATTTTGCAGAAAATTCAACTTGTTGCAAAAACACCCTCCAATCGAGCGTTTTCGGTAAACAAAAATCCATTCTGGCGGCCGAGTAAACCGGAAACGGCAAGAGTTCCACTTTAAAAGGCACCAGGCTTTTCTCTAGTTGAATGAGGGGAAATTGCATAGAGTCGAAAGGGCCATTCGGTACTCTAAAAAGACGGAATGTTGGCACGTGGTGGAGAGAGAGAGAGAGAGAGAGAGAGAAGGGGGACCCATGTGGGTGGATGATGGTTTGGATGATGGAAGAGGTCGGGCGGATGGCAGGAGGTTCATTTGAACACTTTTAGGGCGTTGGTCTCCAGCCAGTTGGATCTGCAAGCACTTCCGGTTCTCGTCATTTTGTACTGCGTCGTCCAGTTTGTAGTTTGAAGCATATTTTGAGTTGCCTAGTCCCTTAATATCCTCGTTCGCAGGCTTTCCTAGACAATTCTGGCGTTTTCTAGATATTCTTGCGTTCTCTCTCTCTCGCTCTCTCTCTCTCGCTCTCTCCCTCCTCTTCAATGTTTCATGTGGCAGTTAGAAGACGTCGTCGTCTCGCGCCCAATTTGCCCCTTTTAGACCTCCACCTCGACCCACCGTTTATCGAGGCTCAAAAACCTTCCCATGTTTCGCACCTTTTAAGACCTCTCAAATCGGCGTGTTTTTCATATTCCAGGCCAACACCCATAGCCCTTCATCTTCCATTGTTTTGGCCGTGTTGTTTTTGGGCTACTCACCTAGGCATGGAGCGGGTGAAGTCTAGCAGAATGCGTAACCTTTTTCTTCTCTTGTTTTCTCTTCCGCTTCCCACGCATTTGCATTGAAAAGCTTCAGGATGTTATTTAATTGTTAAAATGGGCCACAGAAGAACTTCGAAAAATGGTCCCTGAAGAACTGCATAACTGCATAACCTTAAAAAGCTGCATAACTATCAAAAACTGCATAACCATCAAAAACTGCATAACCCGCATGGGGCTCGATATCCCACCCGTAGAGCCAGATTTGCTCTGAAACCTACGATTTGTCATTCGCTCGTTCAGCTAGAATCGTTCTTATAGAATTTGGGCGCGACCCCAGAAAAAAAATGCATAACCTTCAAAAAAAACTGCATAACCTGCATAACCTTTCAAAAGCCTAAAATCACCTTTAGAATACAAATTCCACTTTCCCGTCCGTCAATTTTATATTGCGAATGGAATGGGGGAGCATGGGCTGTACCCAGCCCCTCTAAGAACTTATTGCCTTCAGATGGCAGGTGTTCTCCTGATCGGGAGTCTTTCTGAAGACCTGCTGACTGCAACCCTATCACGTGTACCTCACTTTCTCGAAAATTCTTTCTTTTTATAAACCCTCCATGATACTTCTTTAGGCTATACTCTTTCTGGCAGACAGGGATACAGACAGACAGACAGACCGACGCCCCAATTTCCAGTAGTTCTGCTTTTTCGTTAGCTCCAATTGACGGGGGACGTCGACATGAGAAGCGGCCTCATCACCCGGAGGGCCCTAAAAACTATGCCCTTCATAAGTGAGGCTCTACTGGCAGACAGACAGACAGATGAACTAACGTATAGACAGACAGACAGACAGAAAGAAAGACAGACAGGGTCGAGAACAATTTGGGGAAAAGCCCCTTTCCCTTCCGGGCCATGTGCCCTCTGCCCCTTTCTTCTAATTCTTCTGGGACCACTAAAAACTAGTAGAAAGCGATTTTGGACACAGCCTTCTGCTCTTTTGTTCCTCCTTTTTTGGGGTTAAAGGTGGCCCGCTCATATTTTAAGGATTTTACAGCTTTTTAAAGCGCTTCTTGCCAACCAGTTTACACGCCCCATTCATAAGGGGCCAATTCAGGGGGCGCCAAAGTCTTTTGTTTATGGCCACACTAGTTTGAGGGGGGCTTTAGGGCCAAAAAGGGAAAAGCTGCAGGGTTTTTCTTGCTCTTTAGTGGGGTTTCCCAGCTAATTGGCGTTCCGAGATGCTAAATAAAATAATTCTTCGAGCTTTAACTTGGTTATACAGTTTTCACGTTAGCTTGAATTGTGTTATGCAGTTTTTTTCAAATCTGCTATCTGATTGACGATGAATGTATCTAAGTACTAATAATGTTTTTCCGGCTAGTTGGCATGCAGCGATGCTAAATAAATAACGAAAATAATTTGTCCAGCTTTAATCTGGTTATGCAGTTTTTTTGAATCTGGTTATCTGGCTAAAAGGAAGGTATCTAGGCATTACTCGAGGATAACCGACTCTCAAACCCTAAAATTTTGCAAAATCCTGCGCCAGCGAGTTTCAAATTCCAACTCGATCGTTTTCATGCGTTTCCATTCCACTCAACTGCATTTCATCCACCACATCCCCCTAGGGTCCCTCCCTCTACTGCCCCCCCACCAACATTTTCCACTCGATTTGACGGGGTTTCCGTGAGAAGTGTGGCAACCCGGCAACCTTTTTTCATCCCTTCTGACTTACCGCCCCCACACCACGGGGGCTCATGCCGATTAATTCGTTTTCCAGACTTCTCGATAGTTTTTGGGTTTTCTGAGTAATCCATTTTTCAATGTGTCAAACCTTGGCTCCGGAAAACAAGAATTGAGATGATAACTTAAGTCCGTGATTTATGCAGGTTATGAAGTTTTTCGATTTAGTTCGATGCTTGGGGCGTCAGATGCAAAAATCTTAATGCCTGACGACGTATTTTTCCGTTTTGCAGGTTATGCAGTTTTTCAACCTGACAGACGCTAGTGTACGTAAAAGACAGAATAAGATTTTATCTTCGGTTTTTCGTTATGCAGGTTACGCAGTTTTTCGTGTCTGTCAATTGACCTAAAAATAAAGGAATAGCCTCCCATATCACGATTTTCGGTTATGAAGTTTAGCATTTTCCCTTCGCGTGATGCGGTTTTTAGTATCCGAGTCTTTTCCGAGCACTAGAAAGCCCGAAATCGATGTGACGCTGGTCAGAGATGAAAAATCTTAATGCCTGACGACGTATTTTCCGTTTTTACAGGTTATGCAGTTATTTCAAAAACCTAACAACGCTAGTGTACGTAAAAGACAGAAAAATAAGATTTTAATCTTCGGTTTTTTCGTTAATGGGTTACACAGTTTTTCACTGTCTATCAATTGACATAAAAATAAGATAGCCTCCCAATATCACGATTTTCAATTATAAAGTTTAGCTTTTCCCTTCGCGTGATGCGGTTTTATCGAGTCTTTTCCGCACTAAAGCCCAATCACTAACGCTATCAGATGACGCGAAAATCCAGCCTCTGCTTCTAAAAACAGCCACCCTCGCCACTTTCGAGCCAAAAACAAAATCCATGCAAATCAGATGGTCGTTTCCTAGTTTTTCCGTTCCGCTCTCCCGGATGTTTCCTTCCCCCGTGAAAAAAAGAGACATTGTGTGTGCGGGTTGGTCTAAAAAGCCGACAATTTACGGGGTAGAGAAGAGAAACGGGCCATGAGGAAAGAAGAGTAATACGATGGGGTCCTATTTACGCGACCGAGGCAGAAGACGTCCCTTCTGTCGTTTCTTGGAGGAGGGATAGCCTCCTGTGCCTTCTGGCTCATTTTCCTCCCGTCCCTTCCTCCTCTCCATTCCATCCAAATACCCTGAGGTCATCTCCGATTCTCGGTCTCGGGCCGGCCACCAAAAAAACACAAGCCTCCCCCTTCTGGGGCGTCGTCCCATTGTTTCACGAGTTCAGAGGTCCATTCACAATTCAAAAACCAAAGTTTACGAAATGGAAGTTTTTTTTGGGCTAACTAACTTGCAGAGAAGCTTTAGGGGCACTTTAAAATGCCAAAATAATTTTGCTAGTTGAAAAGGATGGTTATGCAGTTTTTTAGGCGCAGGTCTGGTGGAAAGGACCTCTCCGGTAGTTCCTGTCCCATAAAACAAAATGTTACAAATTTCAAACTTGTTTTTGGACTTACTGCCTTGCAGAGAAGCTTTAGGAAGCTTCGAATAATCTTGAACATTTAAGCTAGTCGAAGTACAAGTTATGCAGTTTTTGCTAATGGGCCGCTGAATCACCTCTACGACGCCTTCTGCCCGATAAAACCTAAGTTTTAAAACTCGAAAGTTATTTTTGGGCTTACTGACTTGCAGAGAAGCTTTAGGAAGTTTCAAATAATCGAAAAAATTAAAACTAGCTGAGATCCAAGTTATGCAGTTTTTGCCACCTGATCCCAAATACACCTGGCCAATGCTTCAACAGAATTCCTGATTTGCAATTAGCGCTAAATCCTAAGAACCGGATGCTGCTGGCTTTCCGGGTTTTGCCATACTTAATCTACCATACAGCTGGCGCACCTGTATCGCGCTTAGAAAATAATATTTTTTTTCTGGAGGTAAAACTACACAGCCGATTTTGTAATATTGACGATCAATGCTGAGCTTAGGCATCTTTCTGGGGCACACTGCCATGCAGTACACCTGTTCCATTCTTTTTGCAGACAGCCCGATTTGTGATCTTCTTAAAAAGTAGCCATTCGTATGAAGTGGACTGGCTGCATCCCCCTTCCCCTTCTCTACCCATTGTTCACGGCCATTCCATTCTGCAATCTTTGCCGCCGTGCTTTGCTCGAAATGCACCAAAAAACAAGGAATGTTCCTTCCTGGTACGCAAATGGCACGTTGGGTGTTATCAAATCTTGAATTTTTAGGGCGGTTTTTGGATGCCATAAGTTTACAAAAAGCTAAAAATATTTTGCCTAGCGGTAATAGTCGAAATTTAAAAAACTGCATAACTCGGACCTTTCATCCCAAGGTCAAGTGAGGAGTTGTAACGTGTTTTCCGGGTGCCAAATCGCGTTTAGAAACAGACCTTCCAAAATACGCTAATTTGGATTTGGCCGTGGGCGGCGACAGTTTTCACCGGTTATCTGGTTTCAAGAAAGCTTAGAGCGGCCAGAAAATTTGGTTGACCATGTATTCCAGGTTTATAAAAATTGCATAACTTAAATTTTGGACCGGCGAGCAAGCTAACGCTTTTAAAGAGTTTTATGTTTTCCAGAACGCTCAAAACATCAAGTTTTAGAACGAAAATTTCCGATATTGCAAAAATTGTGAAACTATGGTGCTCTGCTCCACCCGCGGGTACAAATTTGATAGTATCGCCTTGTTTCTTCTACCCTCCAGCTCAGCTTCTCCCCCTCCCACGTAATGGGATAAACTTTACGATGGCACTTCCGGTGGTCAGGAGCAAGAGCGCAAACTGGGCACGGAACCCCTAATTTCGTTTTTTGTTTCCAGTTTTTTGGTATGGCCCGCCGAGGAAAGGGATAGGGCCCTACTTTGGAACATCACGGAAGACATGGGCCAAAAGGGGCAGAATGTCATGAATCGGGATTAGACCGCACATCACAACTCCAGCTTTTCTGCTTTCCGTTTCCGGGGATCATGGCGTTCACCTAGTTGCTTCCGGTGGGCGCCAATCCGAAAAACTGCATAACCCATTTTTGCTCAGCCGGGCTGTAAATTCCGTTTGTTACGCTAGAACGCCTGCCAGTTATGCAAGGAAAGGACATGAGAAAACTGCGTAACTTATTTTGTAGCTTGCGGGTCTGATTTTGAATTTTATCTATTGCCCTCTAGCCAGTTGGAAGGATACGAAAAATAAAATTTCCGGTAAAAGCTATTTTGCACGATTTTTTAGATTAGCCGAAAAACTGCATAAGCATAACTAATCTTTGTAGCTTGCAGTCTATATTTTTGTTAATTTATGTATAATTTCCGCCAGTAATACATATTTCAATGTTTGAACCTCAAAAACCTAGAACCCGATCTTCATTGTTATGAAATTCCCCGAAAATTGCATTTTTTGGGCTCGAGCTCCAGAAAGCGTCATTGTCGGCATTTCTTCGAGTGCCAGCTAGGGCAAGAAAGGGAGTCGAATCCACTCTATCCCTCTCCTCTTCCTCTCGTAAATAAAATCATATTCTCTGGTCAATTTGTGCCGCGCTCTCTCTTCTCCAGTACCTTTTCCGTGATCTGGTCATAAGGCTCTACTCATCCACAATGTTTCTTGATATCTATTATTTATTTAATATAATTATTTGATATATTTATTTGTTTCATCTTACTGTAATCCATAGAAAATAATATCGTTTTTTTTGCCCTTCAAAAATTCTCTCCCTCTGGAAGAAAAGGAAAGAAAGAAAAGGACCTTAAAAAGCAGGTTATGCTGGTTATGCAGTTTTCCATTCCAGGCCCCACCCTACCTCGCTATGATAATACGGATATGTTATCTGATAACCCACTGTATACCGTGGTGGCCAGAAGCACATATGGTAACTTTAAAATCAGGTTTTCTAAGCTAATAATTTATTTAGACGCTCCACCAGACCATTATCGAATTCTGGACGACATTTTCGAGCGTTACAACCGGGAGCTAATCCCGAAGAAGAAGCAAAATGAGTCGGTCCACATCTATTTTTCCATGGAATTGTATCAGATTATTGAAGTGGTGAGTGGCAACTACAAAATACAGGCGAAATTTATATTATAGAACGAACCGCAGCAATATTTGATGCTGAATGCTTGGATTGTAGAGGTGGGTGGCAATTTGTAGTTTATAGTTGACTTTTTCATAGCTTTTATGCTGTCTAAAATTCAAACTGTCTATCAGAAAACCTATATATTGATTTTTAGCGGTGGTACGATAAGCTGTTACGATGGAATCACACGGGATTTCAAGCAACGTCTCCGAGATTATGGTCCCCATCATCGTATCTGGCTTCCAGACACCACGCTCTACAACAGGTTTGACAATTTAATTAGTTTTTAAGCTTTTTTGGGTGGCAAGATACAGTATGAATCTTTTTAGCTTGGTTATGGAGGACCGGGATACGCGACGTCTTCTAAATGCCAAACTGACCACCGGGCCAAAAGGCGCCTACATTGAGCTCCTATATCCAACCATATACAAACTGAGTTGCAACCTGGATTTGAGGTTTGTTTAACTGGCTATTGGACAGGGTTTTGAAGCTTTTGGAATTTTGTCAGATCCGTTGCCTGTCGCTCTTTGAGTTATGCAGTTTTTCACTTAATAGGGGCCAAGTTTAATTATAGGTTAAGTTTTTACTATATTAGTATGCCTGTTGCTCTCTGGGTTATGCATTTTTTGCCTAACTGCTAACCACGCTATGTTTTTTAATTTAGTTTTTTTGCTTTTCCTGGGCGGCCCGTTGCCGTTTTACTTATGCAGTTTTTCGTTGACCTGACCAACGAGCTGTAATTGTCAGTGTTATAGAGTAATTGTCAGTGTATAGAATTTTGTTTTCCGTCTGTCCAGGGCTCTAGTCGTTATGCAGTTTTTATTTAACTGGCTATCAAGCTGTACCTTCGCAGTTAAAGAAATTTATTTATCTGTCTGTTTGTTGCGCATTCAGTTATGCAGTTGTCGATTTCGTTACCCATTTTATGCGCTTATGCAGTTTTCCATCTTTCAGATTTTTCCCTTTCGACATCCAAGTATGCAAGCTAATATTTGGCAGTTGGACATTCGATAATACCTATATCGACTATCATCCCTATAATGCCCAATTGGCCATCGGTACTACGAATTGCATCGAGAATGAGGGGTGGTGGGTCATTGGGACAAGTGGTAAGTTATAAGCCTCATTAAATAGATATATTTATATCTTTTTAGTTACCAGAAGAGTGGAAAAATATGCTTGTTGTCCAAATAACTATACTCTACTCGATTTCTACCTTCATATACAACGGAAACCACTCTATTACGTTATAAACTTGATTACTCCAACGTCTATTATTACGATTATATCGATTGTTGGATTTTTCAGGTTTGAATTTTTATTAAGATTTTAAGCTATATCTTTTAGTTGCTCGTCAATTAATGAATTACGCGAGGAAAAGATTTCGTTGGGGATCACGACCTTATTATCGATGTCAATTTTGATATTTATGGTGTCAGACAAGATGCCTTCTACCTCGTCGTTTATACCCTTGATTGGTTGGTGTTTTTACACGGTCTGTTTGTCTGTCTGTCCGTCCGCCCTCGGTTGTTCTTCCTCCTTTTTTCCCTGTAAACAACCTCAAGTTTTTTGGGTTTTGTGAAACCGGGTTTTTTTTGGGTGG
Source organism: Mesorhabditis spiculigera (assembly GCA_958295435.1). Lineage (NCBI taxonomy): Eukaryota > Metazoa > Nematoda > Chromadorea > Rhabditida > Rhabditidae > Mesorhabditis > Mesorhabditis spiculigera. The sequence continues at coordinate 166,578 of CATQJA010000158.1, forward strand.
TTTTTCCCCTTTCTTTGTTTTAAAAAATTATCAATTTGTCTTTCTGTCCATCTGTTCGGCTGTCAGTCTGTAATTTTTTCGATCTGGCTGTCTGTCTGTCGAATCGTCAATATTTTTGTCACCTTACCTAAAGTTATGCAGTTTTTCAAAAATCGTGGATTTTCAGGCTGGTTCTACACGTGTATGATATTGTTAATATCATTATCCACCCTTCTGTCATCCGTTATAATCTACATTCAGAAGCAGGGAATATTGGGGAAACCGCCAAGGAATGGTACGTTATGCAGTTTTCTAAAGTTCCTCTGAAACTGAGAAAAATAGGTTTTCTGGAGATTAAAAATTAGCTTATCACTCAATTTGGTAGCCAATTAAGCTAAAAAATTACGAACTGTCACGATACCTTGAAATCCGTAACATTTTAGAAGTGATGCGATACGCGAGAGTTGTCGGGAGATTCGTCCGGATGGAACTTCCGCTTTTAATGCGTCAAGCCTACGCACAGAAGGCACGAGTGGGCTGCTTTCCTTTTCTTTTCTTACTGTCTAACTCCTAATATTTCTATACTTTACATGTCGTGTACGAATAGATAGACTGCATGACAGGCGACAGAAAACAACCAAATTTTCAGGAGGATCGCCTGCGGAAAACGCAACGTGCCCGTAAAGAGACAATGTGGCAGAAAGTATACAAACTGTCCAAGGTCTCCTCTCCTCTTACTTTCAAAAAGACGTTACAACCCAATGTAAGGGGGTTCGAGAATGGAATTGAATGGAAAAGAATGGAGTGGAATGCGGGACGGGGGATCGGTGTTGAGCTCGGGTTATGCAGTTTATCCTAAAAATTATTCCAGCTTCGTTGATATCGTTCTGAAACCGTGACGGCTTATTAAATTTAGGATTCTGACAACCACTGACCATTATTAGCTAACCTTCGTATATTTTTGATCACGAAGTGTGGTATGCAGTTTTTTAAAATGCACATTTTTGACAGAAATCCTAGCCAGTCGATGTAGATCGATCGATATTGGGCGGAAAGGGTCCAGGTTATGCAGTTTTTTATAAAAATGATTCTCCGATAGTTAAGGTTTCTCGGCAAATTCTTCTATTGAAGAAATTTACGGTTCTGCCACGCAACTGTCATTTTGAGCTGAAAATTATGGCAAATGGCAGAAAGCGTTATGCAGTCTTCCAAAATGCGCATTTTTTGAGCGGCGGCTGCTCGAAATTCAATTGCACGCCGGGATTACTTTTTCTGCATGGCAATAAGCAATTTAATAAGTTTTTCCGTTTATTTCGGTGCACTAATAGGTTATGCAGTTTTTCAAACCCTGTTCCCTGTCGATCCCCCGATCCCCTACCCGCTCCCAGCTTGCCTTTTTGCCCTCACATTTTTGCTTCTTCTTTGCGAATGGTTGACAGTTTTAATATAGAAAATGTTATACTTAGAAAATTAAACAATTTAGTCGCACTCGCAGCCGAAACATCTCAATAAGCTGGGCGATGAAGAAAATGGAGAGCTACCACAAGAAAAGCCAAGGAAAGGCATCAACATCAGCCAAGAAGTCCTCAAAATAAGTGAGTTTCACGGGCCCAATAATATTTTCGGTTTGCTTGCCATCCAGTTGATCGGATTTAACGTCTTAATCAGTATAATTTTGCTTGCTTTAACCCATTCTACCTTTACAAAGTTTTATAGTCATTTCAGACGGTACAAACGGAGTGCCAGAATATACTCCAATGGGGGATGTTGATCAGGATGATGATACTGGATATATTGATGGAATGGTAAGGGATATACATCGCGTAATTGGATATACATATCGTAATTGGATATACCTATGGAAAAACGTAATTATGAGCACGAAAAATGATTATGTTGTTCGAATTCCCTGCTATTGCAGCGGATTAAATCCGAAATTTCTAAATTCAGTTTAATTATATTTATTTTAGGCCGTAATCGAATAGCTTAAATATTCTTTTAGGAAGATGTGGATCTCCCTCCCTCAAAATTCCTCCACAAAACGAGCACATCCCAGTCGATTGACAGTGCGCTGAGACTAGGCGTCAATCTGGAACGTAAGTCCCTTCACTGGTCCTTTAAAACAAGAAATATTTTAGTTTTATGGCCTTTGCATGACAGTATATCAATTCCAGCGGCTGCCCCGCGCACACCACGGAATTTAGCGGAGTTGGAGTACGACTGGCTGGCGGCTGTGGTTGAGCGGGTACGTTAGAATCTCAAAGCTATTCGATTACGCGATGAAAAGTGGCGAAAAGAGTAGTGACGCGTAGTTTGCCTGGCAGTCTGGCTTTTCACACTAAAGTTGCAAATATTAAATTTTGTTTTAGCTGGTTATAAAAGTTTGACAAATCAATCGATTACGCGATATCATTATCACAAAAAATATCGGATTACGATATGAAAAGTGCTGCAAATAGAAGTAGCTCGTACTGCCGGGAATTCAATTTTTTAAATTAAAATGATAATAATAATGTTGCTTTATATGACTTTAAAATTTAAAAAAACCAATGCGATAAAATCCATTGCAGGTGTGCCTGATCGTGTTCACGTTCTGCTGGGTGTTGATGACATTCGGCATCAACTCGATTGGTGTCTATTATTGGGCATCTGCTCGTGTCACTTGAAGAGACGACAAACTACAGTACCCCGAGAGTGACTACAGTATTACGGAGCGATGCGGAACTACGGGACCAACCAAACTACATTCAATTCCCAGATTTTCCTTGTAAATGCGAGCTTCTTTGATACGGGATTTTCACAACGACGGCCATATTCTGTTATTATTTTTCGTGTATACAGGGTGTCCCAAAAAAAATCCCCCCTCCCCTAGCCGGCCGCAGACGGGTCCGATTTTTACGATTTAGGTATCTATCGAGGAAAGGCGAGACCAGCACGTCTTGCGGATTTGCGAAATGTCGGAATTTTTTGCTCGATTTCCGGCATTTTTCAGGCCAAAAGGACAGACTTTTTTTGTTCAAAACGCAATTTAATCGGTTTAAGCGCTGTCCAAGCTGTGTTTTGGCAAACGGCTTTCAAAAAGCTGTCGTTGGGTTGCCAGGAAACGCGTAGAAATTCTTAAATTGCGATTTTTGTAAAAAAAATCCCCTGGTCAGAACAACATCGAAGAGACGTGCTGGACTCGCCTTTCCGAGAGCTTTCGATAGATACCTACAGGGGCGTACACGAACCCGATTTTTGGGGGGGGGGGCAACTCGAAAATTTTTTGTCGACCTCCCCCGGTCACCACTTTCAAAACATTCAAAAATCGCAGCTATAACAGCGCCGCAGGCCGCAAAAAAATAAGGAAAAAGCGTTAGAAACGCTCAAATTCATGTAAAAACATCACAGAAAACGCGCCGCAGGCGAAAATTTTATATGGTCAGTTGACACACTAATGAAAAACAGCGCCGCAGGCAAAAAAAATTTTGGAAAAATAGGCTTCATAGAAGTAAAAACCGTTTTAAAAACAGTAATAAACAGCGCCGCAGGCAGAAAAATTTTTATTGAAAAAATCATAAGGGTCCCCCCTTATGAACTTTTCGGCCTTCGGCCGATTTTTGGGGGGCAAGTTGCCCCTGTTGCCCCCTCGTACGCCCCTGGATACCTATATCGTAAAAATCGGACCCGTCTGCGGCCGGCTAAGGGGGGGGGGGGGAATTTTTTGGGACACCCTGTATATGTTGATACTTATTTGATGGTGAAATAAAAACATTGATTTTTAAACTTTTGAAAATGCAAAAAGCTTTGATAAACTAATGTTTTTGAAGTTTGGTTATGCAGTTTAGGTTTTCTGACCGATAACTTAATTTTCGTACGGATTGTCGCGAAAAATATCGATGATTTGAGTTATGAAGTTTGCAGTTTTTGCTCTATCAGCTGAAAGCGCTTCAAACCCTTTATTTAGTTCAAAATGAGGATTGGTTATGCAGTTTAGCTTCACTGACCAGTAAGCTAACAACTTAAATAGCTTCCAGGTAAAAACAAAGGCTAAATACGTTATGCAGTTTTTCATCAGCTACCTGACAATCGCCAAGCCTTTTAGTAGTCATAAACCGTATAATCGTCCGGAAACTAGGTTATGCAGTTTTTTGTTGTCCACCAATCCCGATCCCCCCTTTTCGCGAGTAACTACCGCTTCGATGCCCTGTATGGAGATCATAAAATTGTTTGTGAGGGGGGATCGAAAAGGGTCAGTGGATGGATACCCATTCCACCCCTCGACCTTCCCCCCTAGAGAGAGACCGGAGGGGCAATTATACGACACGAGCCTCTGTGCACCGGATTACCCATACCCTGTGTTCTTCTCTCTCGCTATATGCCCTACGGTCACTCTCATTATGCATACCCCACTCTCAACACCCACACATACAGACAGACAGACGGACGGACGGACGGACTGACTGACAGACAGAGAGACGAACAGGCAGACGGACAGACGTATTCTGGCATCCAAATGAAAGGACCGTGTTCAAATCAACTCAAATAAGGTGTAAGGTCCAGTTATCTGAGGCGGCTAAAATCGCTAATCACACGTAATCCTTAAGGGAGCGTGACAGGAGGCTAATTCAGAAAGACTAACTGGCATCAGCACCGTCGATTGGTGGCACGATCCATTGAAAAATTCCTACCGCGAGGATATGCAGTTTTTGGCCCACGAAAAACTGCATAACTGCATAACCGAACAAATGGCTTTCGGCCAGTTCCGGTGATCGGATTCGAGTTTGTGCATCCCAGAAAGTGTCAAAATACCGAAAAATCTAAAATTTAACTGGAACCAGCTGCCTCATTTCAAGAGCACTCGCCAAATTGGTTGGTTCTTTTCTAAATCCATCCACAACGGTTTTATCTGTGTTACTGAAGAGTGTTACTGTCTGTGGATGCAGTTTTCTGATATCCGATTCCTACATCTACCTCTTGAACCAGTAGTCCCTCCGGCATAGAAATGTCGATAGGGGTATCGTGAGGGTACTGTGAATGGTCCACCCTCATTCATACGCACTCTCTCTCTTTCTCTCTCTCCTGTACCCATATCGGGACCCTTTTGATGGCCCTGAGGGCATCAATGAATGGCTAGAGAGTGAAGGAGAGAGAGAACGAGAGCGAGAGAGCGAGAGAGAGGGAGAGAGTGAGAGCGAGGCAGACAGAGAAATACACATCCATTACCACCACTCAACCCTTCATAAAGAGGGGCTCGAACGTGCGACAGTTCGATAGATGACTGACTGACCGACAGTCTCTCTTTTTCTCTGGCTATGGTCTATACACAGTCCCTCTCTCTCTCTTCCGGTCAGTGGATACCATGAAGGGGTCGAGGGGGGATGTATAGAAAGGTGTCAAATGGATACCCCACAATGGGACATCGAGGGTAGATTAAAGGGGCCGACAATGCGATGAAAATGGCTAGATTTGTGTGGTTTATCGTCTTTAGAAAAATGAAATTATGGATTTTGAAAATTGCTTTGCTTTTTAGCTGCTAACTGATATAAAATGGCTGACCAGTAGTTTGTAGTTTTCTAGCAACCCTGGCAACTTAATTTTTATCGGAGCTGGCAGCCAGTGAGCTCAAATTTTTGGAAAAAACCCGTCCCCTGCTGTGCTTTTCAGCATCCTAGTGCATGCCTAGCATGAATTCTATGGTCCGACTATCCATTCGAATGTCGATATGGCCAGTCTCGCGCTCCCCCTTCAATTCTTTCAATGGCCATTCCATGCCCTCCAAACGGTCACTCTCTCTCTCTCTCTCTCTCTCTCTCTCTCTCGCTCTCTTCCCCCCTTGAAAAGGCCCCTGTCCAAAATGCAAAAACCGTGTGGTGATCGGGTGCATGGATTGTGTCGAGGGGTGAGTGATGCAAAGCCACCTCCTCGCTCACACCCAAAAAAGGGCACCGCGGAGTGAAAAAGTGTTGGCTGACGGTCAAGGGGGAAGGCGGAGAGTTTTCTAGCGGTCAGATAGATACTTTGAACGGATTGGAGGTTATGCAGTTTTTCTAGGTTATGCAGTTTTTGATAGATCCAAGGTTATGCAGTTTTCCGAAGTTATGCAGTTTTTTTCACGATTATGTGTTTTTTGGCGGATTCGAGGCTATGCAGTTTTTGCCAAGTCGAAGTTATGCAGTTTTTGGGATCGACAGAGGTTATATAGTTTTTAGCCAGATCTAGCTGTTGCCCGGTTGTTGACAACATTATTTTTAACCTCCGAATGATTCACCACCGGATGTGCTCCCCAAAAGTCTTCACCCTGATTCGCACTCGATCACTGGGCCCTTTGGCTCGAAATGGGCCGACCCTTGGGGGACAGCCGCGGGATGGCAGTTGGCCAACAAGTGACCTCTACTAGCACTAAATCCCCCCTAAATCTCGGGTCAAAGCACGAAAAGGCACAAAATAAGATAGATAGGGTTTTTTCTGTCTGGCAAATAATAGATTTCTGCAAAAAATAATTTTCAAAAAAATTGATCTCGTGAAGTTTTCGGGATTTTATTTTTCGACTTATATTCCAAGCCGATCGAAAAAATTTTCTCTTTTCTATTTTGTATATCAGATCGAAAATTCCTGTAACGAAAGCCCCGGACAGCCGTCTCAAATTACCTTGTTTTGACGGTTTAGGGATACCCTCTGGGAGCCAAAATTTATTTTCTCCGGCCAGCCTATCCATCCCCGAAAATCGGTGGTTGGCCGGCCAAATGCGTGTTATTTGGGGAAACTGCATGGTAGCCATAGTTACCTGGGTGGATACTGGAGTGTAGGGGGCATCCACGAGTAATTATGCGCCGACAAGGCCGCTAGATAAGTTATGTAGTTTTTTTGGAAAATGGCGGCTTTTAAAAAAAACTGCATAACGGAAAAACGGGCTGTGGCTGTCGAAAAAGCCTAAAGATTAGGAAAATGGACTGTCAATTGACGAGTTGGGCTTCATCAGACTTGATTTTCTTTAGAAGTTATGCAGTTTTTCGAAAAACGGAGAATTTCTCCAAAACTGCATAACCGAGAGCCATGTCTTGCTACCAACATGTAAGCTGTGGTCCATATCACCCGATGTCATAGCGAGTTTTGCAGTTTTTCAGAAAATCCCTCCAATGTCCCCCAAAATTCCTCTAAACACGTAGTGCATCATAAGTCAACCAGACAGCCACCGGGGTTGTTATCGTTGCTTAGAATAACCGACTGTGGCCCGTAGCTTTCCAGTGCATTTCGTGTCTCTTGCTCGATTCTTTTGCTTGGGGGAATGTGTTGTTTTGAGGCCCCTCTCTGTGTGGTTCTGTTGTCCTCCGATGGCCCGAGGGGTGAGTTTTGGGCCCAAGCGAAAACGAATCGCGTGACTCGAAAAGAAGGGGAGGAGGAGGAGTTGTTGATCTGAGAATAAGCGAGTGGGCCGTGTTGCTCAGAATTGGAGATGATCGATGTTTTGAAGAGGGACAGAGCGTTGAACCGGCAGACCAACAGCCTGAAAATCATGTGTGACACTTTTTAAAGGTTCCTGGAAGCCAAAAAAACCCGTACTCCGATGAATCTACAAACCATCCTGCGCATTCCTGAACCTTCGGCCTTGCGATCGTCCTTTTAAAGGTGGACAGACAGCTCAATTGCCTGACAGACCGACAGAAAAATGTGTTCTTGTGCCATTTAAAGGCCCTTGGAAGCTAGAAAATCTACAAATCCAAAATCCGGACAGCCGAACCCAGAAAATCCATTACCATTTTTGACCGCTCTATCCCAGATTGTTGACTGTGGTTGTTTTGTGGTTAGGGACAGCCCCTTCCTCTTTTTTGGCTGGAAGCACTGCAGAGTTTCTTGTGGAAAGGGACCTTTGTGAAGGGAGGGGGGCATCATTGGAAAACAACCAAATGCCATGGGTATCACAACAAAAAGGAGCAGGGGAAGGAAGGCAACGCAACACAACTGTTTACGGCCATCCACAGAGAGCGAGGGAGGACCCGGAGAATTTACTCGATTGTCAGGTGCTAGATAGCTAATTTTCCAAATTTTTTTGAGCGATGCAGCATACTGGCTGTTAATCTTCGCTTTGAGTAGCATATCGAAGCCAAAATGCCATTTTTGAGCTTATGTAGGTTATGCAGTTTTTCGACCCGTAATAGTTTTTGGCTCCTCACTCCCTTTAAAACCAGCTTTCAATGGATTTGGCTATATTGCCAACCAGTCCATCTTGCAGCATCAATAAAATAGGGAAATATAGCTTTTTTGAGTTATGCAGCTTATGCAGTTTTACGATTCTGACCGTTTTTAGGTTTCAGAGCCCTTTAAAAACATATTTTTGTGTGATTTAGATATGCTGTCAGCCAATGCAATTATCCAATCTAATAAATTAGCACGACACATAGTTTTCGAGTTATGCAGGTTATGCAGTTTTCCCCAGGTCCAGGATATTTCTCGGAAATCTCCCCAATTGCATCCCGGGATGGACTTTTTGTGGAGATGGACTTTCTGGGGGTTGTTTTTCCCATCCGACCCTTCTCTGGTCCTACTGCACTTTTTTGAGAGGGAGCTTTTCACCCTTCCTTTCACCCCCAGAGCTGCGGCTAATTCTGGGACCCAGCCAGCACGACTCGGGGGCACAATGCCCGGAATACCAAAAAAGAGGAGTGGGCAGGGCTGGGGCATCTGAAAATTCGACTTAAGGACTTGGCTACAATTTTGCGACATTGAGGGTCGGAAAGTGGATTAAAGGGACTGGGAAGTGAGTTGTCAGGCTCCCTTCAAAATTCTTAAATGGTCTCTGCTAGTTTGCAAAAACCGCAAAGCCGGCTGTTGTCGGCGACGGTCTATCGGGATGTCTCAAAGAATTTCTGCTAGTTGACACGCTTCTGGTGAAAATCAGGTGTCGCGCTCCCTTTAAAAGTTAAGAATTTTGTGGGTTACTTAGGTTATGCAGTTTTTCATCCAAAATTTTTCTGACTTGCCAGTCCCTTTAAAATTGACCACCGCCACTCGAAATCGTGTTTTCTTTCTATCTGAAATCCAGACAGGCCTACAAACATACAAACATACAAACATCTAGATAGACAGCCAGATAGAGTGCCATCCCCTATCCGAAAGCAAAGCCATTCCAGATGTTTTCCGTTGGCTTCAAAGGGAGAGAGCCGTTCTCCCCTCCCTTTGGACTCTATGTTTATCCCTTCCAGCCCCTGCCCCTAGACCCCTAAACAACGAGCCCCCCTAGCCCCCGGAGATACAGCCATCTGTCCCCTCCCCCTTGCCAGAGCTTCATCTCAATTCCAATGTAGAGAGCGAGAGACAGAGATGCTAGATGGACCGATGCCAGTTTGGCCAGCCACCAACATCATTTAGCCGCAAAACCCCAATATTTTCTTGACTTCTGGCGGCCAGCCAGGCTATTGCTCATTTTTGAGCGTGAGCATGAGCTCGGGCTCAATTTTATGACTGTTATCCCGTTTTTTGACGGCCATATGGGCGATTGCAACATTCCGATTAATAATCTCGAATATTTTTTGGCTTTCTGGCTCCCAGCCAAACTATTGCTCATTTTTTGGCTTGCTTGAGCACGAGCTTGTGCTTAATATCTGGACGTTATCTCGTTTGTTTGACAGCCATCTGGCGGTTTTTTACAGGAATGGACCGCCTTTTGGCCCCCAGCAAAACAATTTCTCATTTTGCGGTCAGAGCAGAAGCTGGAGCTCATTGTTCTCGGCTTCAATTTGCTTTCTGACATCCATCTAGTAAATCGAAGTATCTGCAAGCAGCAATCTGCCTCCTCTATATCGATCAACTTCCAATTCGCGGGTTTCAATTGGTTTTCTGGCTGCCAGCCAAGCTATTGCTCATTTTTGAGTGCGAGCATGAGCTCAAGCTCAATTTCTGGACTTGATATATTCCTGGCTGGCAGCCAACAAATCCGTTGCAATACGATTCCCTCGAATATGTGTATAGTACAGCAATGTACTCAGAATGAATGTAAAAGGTGCATTGGGTGACAGTTCCCCTTATGAATAGACCAGCGAGTACCCCCCGGATATTGGCATGGAATGGGGAGGTGTCAGCCAGTGGTTGTGTATGCTGTAAACACTCAATACATCCATATAGACTCGTGTGCCAAGCGGATTGCGGAAATCATGGAAGGGAATTGCTCTCTCACTCTCTCCCGCTCTCTCACTGTCTCTCTCTCTCTCTGAATCTCTCGCTCTCTGTCTCTTTGTCTCTCTCTGTCTCTCTGTCTCTCTCTCTAAATGTAGTCGAATCGGGGGTTGTTTTGATCTAACTGGGCTCAAACCCCCTCTCCCACAGGAAATTACCAGTCTGCTATAGTCAGCTAGCGGAACCAAAGCCGAAATTAGTCCTCCAGCCCTCTACTGTACGCCACGCTACCCCCCATAGGCAGGTGTTCCCTTCCCGAGATTGGGGCCACCCTGCATAACCCCACGAAAAGCCGAAGACCAATTTCCTGGCTCTCCATAGACGAGGCATTAATCCGAAAATGTGGGGTGGCTGCCAGGAGGGCCAATTAAAGCAGAAAGGGGATCGGGTTGATAGGTGCTTTACGTACACCTGCGGGGAAGAGGAAAACTGCATAACTCGGAGATCGGTCTGGAGAGGAGGCAGAGCTTTGGAAATGCGAGTAGGACTGCCAGATAGCTGTTTTATCATAATTTGGGGCAGGCGCCGTCTACGGTAGCCTGTAAATGGGTGTATTTCGAAAAACTGCATCCCCTGCATAACCCAAAAACCGCGTTTGTTGCTTTGGAAATTAGTTAAAACCATACCAAAACCGTCAGTTTAAGGTTTTCAGAAGAAAAACCTCAGTTACCGTGATCCGGTAAATCGTAAATAGGTGTATTTCGGAAATCTGCATAACCTAAAAACGCGCTTTTGGCTCTGGAAATTGGTTCAAGAAGCAGATCAACTGTCAGTTTAATGTTTTTCGCTAAAAAATTCAGCTACGGTACCCCATCCTTCCATAAGTAGGCGCAATCCGTACTCTGTCATGCAGTGACCAAAAATCCACACTATTTTCCATATGTTTACCCTGCAAACTTTGCAAAGAATCGTGATTTAGAAGCATTGGTTGTCGTTCGTCCCCCTTCGTCCATTTCGAAAGATCTCCTAGGGGACCCGTAAAGGGCCATTCCTCCTCTCTCGTTCCAATCGTCCCCATCAATCTCTGCTAGGTCCCCCTCCTCCTCCTCTTCTTCGACTTCTATAGAATGGACACAAGGGACACCCCCATACGGGGGCCCATTTCTGGAGATTATCTTCCACAAATAGTCCCTTCCACTAAAAGGTATCGAAAAAGGGGAGTGGGATTAGTTTGACGGCGAGGCAAAGAGATGTTTTCTGAGCGGGTGGGCCTTTGAATTCGGTCTTCTGGCGTTCAGAGCTCTAGTTGGAACACGAATTTTAGAGGCGTCTATCAAATATTTGAAGAACTGCATAACTCGGAAAAAACTGCATAACCTCAAGAAGCTTAAAAATGGCAGTTTCTGTAAGAATTCCGATATATCTCGTGCCAGAATAGCTTACTACGCTGAAAATAACACATCAGTTCGCTTGGGTTTTCGATAAACTACAAAAAAGCGATGAACTACATAACCATAAAAAGCTCAAAATTCGTATTTTCCTGATGAATTGCGGTAGCTTTATAGTCAGAAGAGCTAAGACAGCCCAGTTTTGTGAAAATAACACCCGAAATTCGATTGTTGTTGCACATTTCGTTTGCCTTATCAATTGAGTTGTTTCAATCCTGGAATTCCTTCCTGCAGCCCCCATCCAAGAGACTGTCGCCCTTAATTTGTGTCTATCACTGTCGGTTTGTCTGTCTGTTTGTCTGTCTGTCCATGTTGTCAACCAACCAATCTATCTAGTCCTCCCCCCTTCAAGTCCATGGTTGACCATTCGCGACACACAACATACACAGATCGATCTCTCCCCCCTCTTCCTTGTTGACCTCGAAATTTCCACCCGAATCGGTCGGGGCCGATTTATGCGTGTAAGGGAAGGGCTGCTAGAAGGGAGGGCCAGTTGCGGTCTCTCTCTAGCTAGAGAGAGAGAGGCTAAACCCCGCCCCCATTCCCCTTCCCCTCTTCACCATATCCAGCCCCTCCCCCTTGTTGTGAGGCTGGTGCTCACCCCCAGCCCCGCCGGGCTCACAAACAACCTCCCCAGTTCGCCTCCACGCCCCTCATTCCGCCCCAATACTTTGGCTTCGGCTTTTCTGGCGATCAATTAATCTATCCTGAAAGTATCAGCCGGTTTCGAGGCTTTTTGACGTTATGCAGGTTATGCAGTTTTTGTTTGTTTTACCAGTGGTTCGCTACCGTAATCCTTTGATTACCTTGAAACTGAGACTTTTCGGTTGAGCACCGGTCAGTTAGAATACATTGAGGCGCAAAGCCTAGCCAAAATTGGTAGCTCCGCCAATCAGCCCGTTGTTTGTTTAGCCGAGTAGCTCCCACTTACCGTACCCCCAAGGCTCTCGATCTTGGCGATTTTTCTTGTTTTTCTTTGCAAAAAGGGCTGACTGTCATGCATTTCATTGATTACGTTATATATTGATTCAAAATATCCTAGGGGCTCGCTTTCAAGACCCCGACGTCTTCAAGCCGTCCAAAATCCGGTTTTTCGAATCCCACTTTTTGCAATATTTTTCGTGTTTGACACTTTCCTGGCACACATTTAAGAGTCTAATCACCTCAATCTCTTTCCAGGATGGAGCGTCTTCAACCGAAAGTGTACGTGAAGAATGAGTTGGGGCGTGCCCTGCTCGGCGAGTTCGTCGGCACCATGATCTTGCTGGTCAGTTTTTTTGCAGATTTTCTTCCTCCTCTAGCCAATTCATACCAAAACAGGGGCCGTTCACCTCAGCGGGTCATTTTTTATGGAAACAACACATCGAAAATTCGGTTTTTCGGGGGTTTTCGCTAGGAAAAGGGTAGAAAGACCTGAAAAAACAGGGGAAAAGCGGCGATTGCGATGCATAAGTAATGTGGCGGGGGCTGTAGGGCCACAACAGGGCCACAGAAAGGGCCATATTGGGGCCCAGAATTGCCCAATTTCAGAGGCTGCATGGGGGCTCGTGTTGACTGGTAGGCAATGACCCAAAAGGAGGGAGGGCATTCATTAGACCAGGGGCCCTGGGGCCAATTCTAGAGGGCCCGTTCTCTCTCTCTCTCTCTCTGCCTCTCTCTCGCTCTTTCTCTCACTCTCGCCACTCTCTCGCTTGTTTGTGAGCCATAGGGTATGGCAGAAGGGTTAGATGGTTCCCATGGATACCTCCTCCCCCAACTAACACCCTCTCCTCTGCCCTCCAGAGCTCCCATTTGTACCCAGTGGATTACGGTAGAGGGCTAATGGCCACACCACTGCCGGCCAGGTGATCCTTTGTACGGTGAAGCGAGGAGTGAAACGGAAATCTCGGGGAAATTATCTAATTTTCGGGCTAACTGGTTGTTTGAAAAGATGTAGGCAAGGCTAGATGTTGTATAGTCAAGTTTTAAAGGCACCTGGAAGTCAAAACCCCTTTAAACTGATCCAAACATACATTGAAAATGAAAATCGGGAGAAAGTCCCTAATTTTTAGCCTAACTGGATGTCAGAAGCGAATTTGGCTCGGCTAAATTTTGTTTTTTAAAGTTTTTTAAAGCTTTCCCCGTTTTTAAAGGAACCTAGAAGCCAAAAACCCTTTTTCTGCCTCCCTTCTGACTCCCTCCGCCCCTTTAAAACGGTCTAAACCGTTCGGCTTCCCCCTTTCAACCCTTCCCAATTCCATTAATCAGGGCTGACGCGCGGTTCAAAGCGGGCTTGGCTGGAGTCCGACTCCTCCTCTTTGAAATGGCCGCGACCAAAGGGGTGGGGTGGTCTTTTGGGGGCCAACCAGCACCCCGGGCATGGGAAATAGACTCTTCCTTCCTTCTGACATTCGGACTGTCATGAATGCCATTCGAATGGTGCGGGTCCTGGGAAAGGGATGGTTGATATTCAAATGGTGCATTGGCATTCAGTGGGGTGATGGGAAAGGGGCGATCCGGCTAGTTGACTTCCAAAGCTCTTGAAAGCCAGAGAAACGATAATTTTTTGTCGATTTCCGTCTGTTTGACTGTCAGTTAGTATATCTGACCTACAATCGCGGTTTTAGACCGTTTTTCAGTCATCGTATAGGTTATGCAGTTTTTTCAAAAGGTCGATTTGGTCATCTGTAAGTTATGCAGTTTTTCTCTCTGGCCGCCATTTCGTATTTTTTCTGCTACTGTCTGTCTGTCAGTCTGTCCCTCAATGTCTCTAATGTACCAACCAGCTGCTGTCAAAATCAGCCACCCCCATCCATGGCCCCGGGAATGAGATTATTGCGTGTGGGGGGTCGGCTAGCTAGTGGGTGTCCCCTCCTCATTCAGGATTCCTCCTCCTTCCACCCCATCCTGTCCAAAGTCTCAAAACACTAACGAGCATCAGCCAAAAGGGCCACAGTTTGGCTTGAGGCAGTCTGGGGCCCACTTCAGGCTTTTATGGGTCATTTTGTGGCGCCCCGGCGATCTGGGACCGGGGGTCGGGATCTGTTGTGGCCTGTTGGGGGCCAACATGTGTGCCCCGCGGGGCACAGCTGGGGCATAGCTGCAGATATTTGGGCATTAAAAGCATAAAAACTCGTCAGAGAGGCTGGTTTATAGCCACTTTAGCTTAACCGAATAAGATTTGACCGGTTTGTAAGCGAAACATCAGAAAACTGTGTGATATACCGTTATGCAGTTTTTCGGCATCCAAATCCTCGAAGCCTAAAAACACGTCAGGTAGACTAGGTTTCGATCGATTTGGGTTAACTGAATAACAATTGACCGATTTGCAAGCCTAAAATCGGAAAATTAGGTTATCCAGGTTAAGTAGTTTTTTAGTTAGAGTCAAATATCCTTTTTACAGCATTAACTGTTAGATTGGCATTCAGAAAACCATTTGTTTACTAGATTATAGTATCCCCAACCCAACTTCAACTTTCAAACCTCCATTAGTATCCCAGAGACCCTAAAAACTCCTCCAAGCCGTCAGATGCCCAGCACGGCCAAGATTGCGCAGATTTTCGGACCCAGCGGCTTGGCTTGGTGCCCGCTGGGGGCAAAGGGGAGGGGGTTCGATTTGTGTCGTTAATCGGTCACCCCATCGTCCACCCCAACTGGCAGGGGGCAGAATGAAGGAGGAGGAGGAAGAAGGGAAGGAAGGGGGATGGAGGGACAGCTGCCCATTCAAATGAGGGTTCACAGAACGAGCCACAGAAACAGAGAAGGGGGTGTTGGCTTGGTGCCAGAAAGGGTGTAAGGAGGGGTGTAAGGGACTGAGAAGAGAACGGGATACCCATCCCTTCCCCCCTAACAGATCCAAGATCCTATCTCACCACGTGATAAGCCCTCCCGTGCAGAGGATGCGGCCGTAATCGAAGCATTCCAAGGGGATTGCGGGATGAATAATGGGGCCGTAACATTCGAGAAGATAACACCGCAGGCGGTAGAGGATCATATAATATAGTCGGTATATCATAATGTGGTAAGGGAAAATAAGCAAAGGATTGCAACATGAAAGCTATTTTGGCAGTTTTGTCTGGTTTAGCGGCTTCTATGCTAGTTCGAAAAACCGCATAACCTATGCTGGCATCCATGGAATGTAAAAATTTGACTGGGAGATAGTCAATAGCCAAGCCAGTTAGTCCAGGAAAATCGTTTTCGGACCCGAATTTACAGAAAAAAAACTGCATAACTTAAAGCCGCTAAAATGCAATTGCCAAAAAATCCTATCGTATAGCCTGGTTGCCAATTAACTTGTTAAGCCGAAAAAACGTAGTACAAACTACAAATCCCTTATTTTCAGCTAATCTGAACCCCCCTGGGGGTAGTCAACAATTCCGAAAAACTGCATAACTTAAAGCCGCTTAAAATCGTGGCCTAACGATCCGATCTCTTAGCCCGGTGACCAGTTAGCGGTATCAAACCGAAAACTTACATTACAAACTACAAGTCCTCCATTTCAGCTGATCGGAACCTCGGTTGTCGCCCAGCACGAGCTCCCCCGTGTCCGCATCAACGAGCAGATCGGTGTGAATATCGGCTTCGGTCTGGCCATCGCCTTCGGCGTTGCCGTCTCGGCCAAGCTGTCTGGTGGCCATATCAACCCGGCCGTCTCCCTCATGTTCCTTTCGTTCGGATCTCTGAAGCCCCTCCGCTTCATCCTGTACACCCTCGTCCAGATTGCCGGAGCCTTCGTTGGAGCCGCCCTCACCTTCGTCCTCTACAACGGTTTGTGGTTTGAATTTTACTTTTTTTGGGAGAATTGTGTTAATTGGCATGGGATTAAAGCGGTAGTGAAGCAACAAAGTAAAAAAAATATGAAAACATGAGTTATGCAGTTTTTTGAAGAAGCTTCAAAAATAGCTTATTTCGACGATTTATGGAACTCGTCCTCCAGAACGGTTTGTAATCTGTGTTTTCGAGACTTTGTCACTAGATATAGCTAGCTGGTATTTAATTAAAGGGATAGTGAAGTCAAAAAGCGTAAATTATTAAAATCTTAGTTATGTAGTTTCTCAAAATTTCCTTGCAAAATCGGAAATTTAGGCTACGTAAAAAAAAACTTTAAAATGAAAAATATAGCTAGACCAACGAGATAAACGATAAATAACACTTTTAAACAGTATCCTCATTATTTAAAAATTTCAGACGCCATCAACAACTTTGACGGTGGAAACCACACGGTGGTCGGCGCCCACAAGACGGCCCAAATTTTCGCCTCGTACCCGGCCCCCCCATCTTGGAACTATCAACGGACTCACTGACCAAGTAAGCTAATTTTAATTACATTTTTACATTGAATTTCTATCTTCTGGCAGCCAAAAATAATCTCAAAATTTCCAGATCATTGCCACTGCCGTGTTCTGCTTCCTGATTGCCCACTTCACCGATGAGCGCCGCACCTCGTACCCCAACTGGGTCCGCCCCCTCCTTATCGGTTGGTTATGCAGTTTTCGGCTCAAAAATAGTTGTTATCGATTTTCTGACTTCTAATCTAATTCTATAAATAGTTTTTATAAATTTTCTATTAACCATTGGGGTTATTTTGGTTATGCAGTTTTTGGTTATGCAGTTTTTGGTTATGCAGTTTTTCACAAAAACCAATTTTTATGGATTTTCTGAAACCTAAAGTCCCTATTTTGAGGTTGTCATTGTATACTGCCAGCCAATGCACCGCATTATCGATATTTTCAGGACTTTCGTTTGTCGCCATCGGCACTGCCTTCTCGTTCAACTGCGGATACCCGTGCAACCCTGCTCGTGACTTCGGACCCCGTCTCTTCACCCTCCTTGCTGGCTATGGCGGTGAGACATTCACCTACCGTGGATGGTGGTGGGTCCCGATTGTCGGACCATTCATCGGAGCCCTCATCGGAGCCTGGGTACGTTTCAATACTCATTACTGACTGATAGAACGTCCTTTATGACAGCTAAAGTTTCTTAATATATCCTTTGTTTTCAGCTGTACCAGTTCACCATCGGATTCCACACCTCCATTGAGGTCCTCACCAAGTATGCCATCGTCGAGGGACCCAAGAAGAGCGAGCACATCAAGGAGTACGTTTTTGGGGTAGAGAAATAAGAAAAAATGTCTTAACATTTGGGACCGTTTTAAAGTTATGCAGTTTTCGAATCTGGACACCAATAAAGCCAAATTTAGTAAAAGTCGCAAAAAGTATATCGCGAGCTAAGGTTATGCAGTTTCCCATTTCAACCAATTACGCAACCTATTTATTCTATTTCAGGGAGGGTGAGCAGCTGGTGCAGTCTTAGATGCCTCGCCATAATGCCTGCCATCGTCTTCTGAATCTCCACAACGACCGTACTATACCGTATCGTATCGTATTCCCTTGCCACCTCCCCTGCTATCTCTCTCCCCACCTAATGATTCTCCCAAACAGACCCACCGTCTACAGTATGCTTTCCCAAGCTACCGTAGACTTTTCTGGTGGCCAGTTGGCATTTTTAACTTGTTAAAGTTGTCTTCTGACTTTCAGACACATCGGTCTGTCCCGAAAGATCTTTCCCCCTCAAAAAAGCTCTCATTTCTCAGCTACATCAGACGCCAAATGACAGCAAATTCCCCCTAATTTCCCTACTGTTTTTCACTAATTCCCCTCATCTACTGTTTTGTTCTGCTATCTGCGTTTTATCTCACGTAATAAAATTATTTTTTTACAAACATGCGTATAGAAATTTATTTGGCTCCTAGAAATACACCCGAAAAAGAAAACATTTTAGAGTCCCTTATTGTAGTACAGCTCGGTGGCGCGGGTTTTCTCGCGGAATTCGGGCTCCAGTTGGTTGACGGATATCTAAAAAACATATACTGGATAGTAGAGAAGGGATTAGTGATGAGAAATTGGCGAAAAGTTGGTTATGCGGGTTATGCAGTTTTTCAGAAAAGTTATGTAGTTTTTTCAAAACTCGCATTTTTGGCTAAACTAAGCTTACAAAGAGTTTCTGAAGATATGATTTTTCGATTTGTATGCTAGTGAAACAGCTTTGATGTTCAAAACTAAAAGAAACCACCAAAGAAGTCATGCAATTTGTCGGCAAATTACATTTTTTGATGAAATAACTCTCAGAAATTTTTTCTAGGGGTTGGAACTTACTGTCTGCAGGACAGTTAAGCTGCATTTGGTTTAAGATGCGGAAAAATTAGCAGCAAACTACACGACTCACCGTAGATTCCTGCGGGAACAGGGCCAAAGCGATTGGTAGCGAAATTCCAAACGAAATTGTGCAAACGATGGCGTTGACGAGCAGATGGCGAGTCGCCGATTTTTGAACCCAACGGAATCTAGATTGAAGGTCAGTTTATGAAATTAAATTTGAGTTTCCGGGTTCTGTAGTGCAATGAGTATCGTAACGTACTTCTCAAAAAATGGCATAATGCATGGAGGGAGGGCGAGGAGGGGGACCGGGAGGAAGGCACGGGTTAGCGCCGTGTCTGTTACTGCCTGAAAGTGATACGGTAGGTACGGTATTTTACTGAATTTATTGATTTTTATAATTAAGGAATTTTACAAAATTTAATTATGATTTTTATGAACGCCAACCTGTTTTACAGCCACCTTGCTTACACCAATTACCGTACCCTCACGATCGTACACCTAAAATTAAGGAAATAAATGCTTTAAATCAGCAGCTCGACTTCCTGGTGGCACAGTCCCCTTAAAAAGTCATACCTCGATTCCAGTCTGCATTTCACTGCCCCTCATGCATAGAACATTCAACGTGGGAGGCCAGTGAAGTGGCTGGCAGGGGGACAAAACTAAAAATGTCAAGCTATCACCATAAGCTAAAACTAAAAGCGCTACAAACTATAAACTAAAAACTACGAGCTATGTATAAACTACAGACTGCAAACCACAACCTCCAAGACCTTACCGTTGAATAATTAGGCGAGTAGCTGGGGGCAGAGATCCAGCCTTCTTGATCATATACGTCAAGCCTGAAAATCGAATTGTTTTTTTTATGAATTTTAATGGTATGTTTTTAACTTATTTTATGATCTAAGCGGGCAAACGAGCATCAGAAAAATACCTCCAGCAATAGAACAAGCCGATGTGACTGCAGCCAAATAGGCTCCCACAAATTTCGAGATGGGTTGCGGCTGGAACGGGGGACTTTCATGTCGTAATCTATTCTGGTGGGTGTTTTTAGCTTAACTGGATAGCAATTAGAGTATTCTGTAGTTGGCAGCGCAAAATCAAAAAAAAAACGATTTGGTATTTCCGGCGTCACTTACGAAAACAATTTTCATGGCGTAGCCGTATGACCAAAAAAAATCAAAGTCGTAGTTTTACATGTCGTAATCAATTGACTGTATAATTTGTAATTTTAACTGGATGCTAATTGGAGTATGATGTAGTTTGTAGCCTCAAAAAGACGAAATTAGGAGATTTTCGGAGCGATTCCCAAAAAAAAGACTTTCATAGCATAATCGAATGTCGAAACACCGGAAGAAGTCGGAAAATTTCGCTTGTATAATCCGTATTGTCTGCCAACTAGCAAAACCGCGATGTTAGAACCATCTTGACCTCTTGTAGTTTGTAGTTGAGAGCCATAAAACAAACCTGTGACGCATTCCTATTGGCATAATTGACACAGGCATTATGCGATTGGTTGATCCATTGCCAGAATAGGGAGTGTCGGCCACGACGGATTTGGCAACAACATACCAGTTACCTACAGAATACTGTCATACAATCACCCGGAATATTCTACCGTGATCCATCCAAACGGTACGTAACCGGACATTCGGAATGGGGGAAGCACTTTTTCACCCGTATCTGGGTGCAAGATGGCGCCTTTTATCTGAAAAATTAGATTGTAGTTTGTACTACATAATTTTTGCATTTTAAAGGGACAGTGACAGCAAAAAATTGAGCTTTAAGAGCCGTTTAACGCTCCGATACCTTTTGTGCCTCCCATAATTCCCTATCCGAAGCGAGATTCTTCTCCCCTGCATCGTACGCCTTCAATAATTCCACGCATTCCTTTAGACGACTCTAAATTCAAAATTAAAAAAATACAGCGTAAGATAAATACGTACGTCACTGGTTAATAGGGTCCGTGGATCGACGACATCAAGGTAGTGGAGGTATCTGGAAAATAGAGAGTTGAACTGAGTCTGAGAGCTTTTCATTTTGGCTGTCTCTGTCTCTCTCTCTCTCTCTCTCTCTCTCTCTCTCTCTCTCTCTTTCGGCACTGACCTGCCAAGAAATGTCTCCTGCGGAAAGCGGGGCTGATTCCGTTGGAATTTCGGGTATTCGGGAAACCCAAGGACTGTCGATTCTTCAGAAGACATTCTAGACAATCGAGAGATTTATCCATAGAAATCAATTATTTCAAGCTAAAAGGTAAAAGTTTGAAAGTTCAAGAAGGTGGAGGAAAGGTGCAAATTTTCGGGATTTAGAACGAAACCTCTTGGCTTGGAGGAGAGCAATTACCTTGAAAAGCCGCAATCTGGAAGAGAGAGAGAGAGAGAGAGAGAGAGAGAGAGAAAGAGAGAGAGAGAGAGAGAGAGAGAGAGAGAGAATGGACACGAGAAAGAGAACAAAAAACGACCGTAAAAATGGCCCTGCCCCTGCTAGGCAATCCCCCAAAAGCCTGGAGTAAGTTCAGAAAAACAAGCATTTTTGCGAAACTATGAATTACGCTTCAGCGGTCCTTTAAACGTGTTTGCCAGGTCGCAAAATTACAAAAGGACATTTTAAGTCTTTCAGCACATAGATTTCTTCTGGAATTTTCGCAAAATCATTTTTTAAATGCGAAAAATTAATATTAATAGTATTTCTCGAAAAATCCGACAAGGAAGACCGAATAGTATCCAAACGGCAGCAATAAAAACTTGGTGTCGGGTGCTATCGGGTTGATCTGAGAAAGAGACCCTTGGAGGGGGAAGGGTCATTGATTACGTGCTGGCCAAGTGCAGATGCTCTCTTCAATCCACCCGATCTTTCTCCATCCATGATCTGTCTTGCACACAAATGAGACACACCGCTCTTTCTCTTGCTCCCCAACTGAAACAGCCGAGAAAAAGTTCATGCTTTAGGCTTTTCTTCAGGCAAAAAAATAGAAAATTAAATTTTTTAAGCTTAAGGTATACCTTAGATATTGTCATTTTCGTTTTTGTGGCCTTTCTGGCAGTCATTAAATATAACTAGCAAGTTAAAACTATTTTTAAAGGGCCATTGAAGTCAAATTTCCACGATCACTTCGAAAAACTGCATAACCTGCATAAATTTTCCCGCTTTGTACTCTGTAGTTTACCATGTCCGACCAATCCATTGTTAGGCAGATAATGGATTTATGCACTCGAAAACGACAAAAACGACCCGTAGCTGTGTAAAAGTGAGAGATCTGAAGCGGTGGAAGTGGCACTGGGTGGAGAGAGGGCAAGGAGTATGGGAAGAGAGGAGAGGGCAGACATCTCAGCTGAAGGCGTCCCACGATAGCACCTGAAAATAAAGATCAGGTATGATTGCTAATTGGTTTTTTTTAGGAAAAAGGAGAGGAAAAAATGGCTATGTTTCTATAAACTGCATAACCTGCAGAACTCAAATAATGATTTTTGTGACTATTTACCTATTGATTAATTTAATTTGCCATCCAGGTAAACCTAAATAACCGGCAAAAACGTATTTTGTTCATAAGTTTGTTAATTGGCATACAAAAAGTAAAAATAACGTAATATGAAGTGATTCCTAATTCCAAAAAAATTCCGCCAAACTGCGAGCAAAAAGCTGCATAACCAAAATAATGGCTTCAGCGACTATTTTTCTATGTATTAACTTAGTTTGTGATCCAGAAAACCCTAAGCAGTCGCTAAAAAAAAGTATTTTATTTAATAATTGGAATACAAAAAGTAACATAACGAATTTCGGGGAAAATCGAGTGATCAATCGATTGAAGAGTAAAAAACGGCATAACTTAAATAAAAGACGTATGACCTAGTTGACGCTTAATTCCATTTGTTTTCCATCCAGTTAACCCAAAAATATCAATATCATACCTCATTCTCCATCAGCTGTCTCTTATTAAGAGAGTTATTATGGGTGGGCCTCGTGTTGGCCCGATAGCCCATTTCTGTGTAGACGCTCGAAGCACACGTCGAAGGCGCTTCGTTCTAAAAAAAGATTTCAGTAGCTTTATACTTTTTATGAATGACAGTTTAAAAAATAATATTTAAAAATTAAAAAATTATTATGATACCTTAAATTGCAAATTAATATTGGTCCTCATCAGCCTGCCGTTCAAGGCTTTCAATGGTCGATAGGCTGGTGTCATATAGAAGGCTCCGGGCTGCTTGCTTTCCGTCTTCTGCAGCTCGTTCCAGATTGATAACTGAAAAAAATCAGATAGTGATTATCATGTCGTAATCGAAAAGCCTAAAAGCCTCGAAAACTGCATAACTTACATCATCCTTGGTGATATAAATCGGATTGTTCATAATTACCCAGGTGACAGTCTCGTGGCAACCTGAAATACAGTAGCATTTTAGTCAGTTTGAGGGTTACGGTACCTGGAAATGTCAAAGAACCCTCGTAGGTGACGTAGTGTGCCGTACGGGGCAATAAAGCTGCTGGGTGGAAGCGGTGCAGGTGTGTTTTACTGCCTAAAATAAGATAGAAATGTAATTTTTTTAATGAAAATAGCTTACTAGTATCCAATTTAAAAATTTATAGGATTTCCAGCCCCTTCCAAAATCAAAAAAATGCGGCACTGAAGCTGAATTACCTTTATAAGTGACACTCTGACTGGCCACCGTCAGCCTCCTCAATTCTGGGTTTGTCGTCTTTCCAATCTGTAACTGGTTGCGTAATCGATTACGCTAAATAATAACGGTACTGGAGAACCAGTTATAAATAATCCCTCACATCGACAATAATCCCGATAGCCACAACTCCACGAGGTTGTGAGACGGCCTGGCTGAAGTTTGCGTACAGCTCGGCGTTGTAGGCGAGGAGTTGAAGCTGAAAAATAAATTGATGTTTGTCATTTTAGCTGAATTACAGTGGTTTAAAAAAAATTTATCTTCTTTGGGAGTTGTTTACCTCAGCTGGAAATCTCACTCGATCAATAGTATGTTCCGAGCCCTTCTCACCGCCTTCGGTTTTGCCGAAATGCACGATTACCTGAAAAAAAGCGATAGATTCATTTTAAAGGACGGGTAGGCTTAGAATTCCCATGGATTCTATTAACTGTCAAATCAAGAATCTATTTTGCAATTAAAATTCTATTGTTTGATTTCCATGTGGAAAATGAGGCACAAGCTGAAAAACCGCATAACCAAAAACTGCATAACCTAATTTTTGCGCTAAAGCGCCCCTTTTGGCCTTAATTATGTAGTTTGTGTTCCAGTTCAATACCTGGTGTAATCTGTATCGATACGGAGCCGCCGGTCCTTCCGTGATATTGATTGTCAACTTCGTGTCGTTCAAGGTGACGATTGGCAATTGGCCGATGTTTTCAAGTGTTGCATCGACCTAGAAATGTCAAAACTGTCTCAGATATATCTCCGAAATACACTTGATATATAGGTTTACAGTACCTGTACACTATCAACATGTACTCCATGTAGATGTGGATCATAGAGCAGTAATGCTGGATCGATATTCACAGGGCTCTGCATTTGACCCGTAGTGCACATACGCCATTCCCGATTCACCAAACCCCAGAAATCTGGGCCTAAAAACAAGATGTATTGATGGAAAATGATGTTATTTTGCTAACTGATACCCATCCGATCTATCGTTTATCTTTTGGACTCTCTTGTGTTTAATCTGGTCAATTTTTAGAGATTATCAAAAAACTGCATAACCTCTGCAATGACGTTAGCGCCCCGATACACTTTTAAATACGTTCCTTAACCATCAGTTAGTGGTTTCATAGTATAATTATTATTTACTGCGTCGTAATAACGCATTAATGAGAGCTATATATCGGGACACCAATATCGGGATTTTGGCCGTTTCTCGAGCCTGCTCTAAAAACTGCATAACTCTTTCAATGCCGCTAGAAGCGAACTTAAAGTTTTAATACACTCTCTGGCCGTCAGTTAAGAGTATTTCGTAATGATTTCCATTTTTTACGCCCTTACGCACCGAGTACGCATGGATATATGCAAGCGGTCATCAGCCATGGCAGCATCCGGGGAAGGGGCCACGCCCAATAGAAGAAGGGACGGTGCCCAGATTCGTGAGACCTTCAGATGGAAAAATAGATGATAAAATATAGAGATTTAATGAGTGTAAAAGATCTTAGGAAGAATACATAATTTCACCAATAATGGCAAAAATCGCGAAGGGTAAATAGAAAAAAATTCATTGCGTAAACGTTTGGTCCGAATTAAATTTAATTCAATTTTCGTAAATCTTTAGATATTTGTCTTTATATATAAATATATAACAAAATTATTTATCCAAAAGCGGACCAAAATTAAAAATTCATTGCATCAGACCATTTCATAGCGTAATCGTTTGGCAATAAATCGAAGGTGTATGTAGAAAATTGTTTCGAGATTTGCTACATATTGTGGAACACCCTCTCTCGTCTCTATGGCCTGATAATTGAGGCTATTTGAGAGTGGAGGGTATGGCCATGGCCCTCCCCCTCTTCCTCACCCCTCCACCCCAGCCATACCCACGAATTAGCATAGCTAATGTTCGTGCTCACACATTGGGCTCCATCAGGGCTAATCGCCCAATTTCTAGGTGAATCCCGGCAATCTGGAGGTCACAGCGTGGAAAATGGGAAACTACATAAAAGCAAATATTCAAAAAACTGAACTGCACAACTTCTGTTGCAAAAACTACGGCGTTCAAAAACTGCATAACTTCTCCGGCTATAAAAAGGATTTTATTAAATCCGGGGCAATCTACTGAAAAATAAAAGAATACACGTCCACAATGTTTAGCAGTTTAAATCCGGACACATTAGAATCTTGAAAACAATCAAATTTTCTCGAAATTTTATTTGGTGATTTTGGGCTCCCCAACCAGTTTTCACCGGATGCGAAGGAGAGCCTTTCAAAAATTGGAAATCCTGGGCCTCGATGGAGACCCGGAGTAAATCAACTGACAAAGGGGGTCGGACCCGGTCCCCTTTCAGGCGTGTCAGTGGGCCAGGTGGGGGGGCGAGTGGGAGCGCCAGGTCCTGCTGGACACCCGACGGGTCGGGACTGGCGTTGAAAAATCGCAAATAGTGACCTTAGCTTATCTGGCGTTTAATCTGCCTTAAAATGCAAAAACTAAAACATTATAACACTTTTATAGGTTATGCAGTTTTTGGCACTGATTGATCTGGTCTAGCCGCCACCGTCTGCGTTTTGATGCGAAAATACGGACCGGCAGGGGTGTAGTGGGGGTGATGTCGGTCCGCTCGAATCCAATTGGTCACACCTACCACAAGAAGGAGTGAAAAATAAAATGGATTTGAGGGGGCGGTCATATACCGAGAGAGCAAAAGAAACAGAGAGAAACCAATAAATTCCCTAATCCCTCTCGTTTCTATCAAAACTTTTGCATCCATTAACTCGCACATGACATGGAGGAATTAGGAAATGACGAAAATAGGGCTGGTTGAAGTGCTTCCCAAATTGGGGCGCCGCCAAGAAATTTGCGGGAATTGACACAAAAACGTCATTTGCTTCGAGAACAGCAAAATGCAGATTTTGGGCTGATTTACCTATCGTAATCGATCAGCTGCATAGCAGATTCGAGTTACAAATATTCTCGAAGAATTTCGGATCCTGAAAAACTGCATAACCTCGAAAACGGTGTTGCAAGTGCCTTACCTATTGTAATCGATAACCTGCAGAACAGAAAGTTTAAAAATAGACTGTGTAAATCCACAAAAGCAAAAATATCAAAACAATGAGGTAAAAACGGCAGATTTTTTAAAACTGCATAACTCAAATGGTCATTATTTGCGTGATTAACCTAACGTAATCGATAAACTGCATGCCAGAAACTACTAATATTACATAGAAAAGCTAAACCTAGCCAATTCTCATGGATAAACCCCGGAGAAGTGAATAGGTGCTAAATTCAGTGTCCAGGGTGAAAAGAGGTGTATGTGGCCTGGGGCAACCAAGTGTCCTCCCCTTCCCTCCCTTCACCACTCCTTTAGTGGATCCCCCTCCTCTGCGTCTTCCTATGAATTTTTCACTTCTTCCGCTCTCTCCCCACTCGATCCTTTTACCCCATTCCGTTTTTTACGAAAAGTGGTCGCGTTCGATGGCAAGCAAGGAGGGGAGTTATTTATTCAACCGTAAATCCGGTCACCCAAAAATCCCAGGAATTTTTCCTGGAATCCGCTCTTTTGGTAGTCAGAAAGGTGATTGGGGTTGGTTTTAAAGGGGTTGGACGCACTAAATTTTTGAAATTTTGATCTGCCCGGTCACTGACTCCTAAATAACCTAGATGTTTACTTTAAACGTAGTTTTGGTAGCCGATTAGCAATGGTTTTAAAGAAGCTGGAACCTTAGTTTTCCAACAGTCAATCTAACGATTAATCTGGCTGCCAATTCATCGAAAGCCATACTTTAAAGAAAGACTAAATTTTTTGTGAGCATTAAAAAGCCTGGGATTTAGGCGAAAATAGTGTAATTCCCAGAAATTCTCCCGCCCTACCCGGAAAAACACAGATTTGCATAAAGTGGACGTCAGATAGGCCAGTGAAAGGAAAATGGCCCGGCTTCAAAGTACAATTTTGGACGAGCTGAGATAAAAACTACATAACGTCGCTTTGCTGGCCGAACTGTCAAACAAAAAAGGCGACAACCAGGATTCAGGCGATTTGGTAGTTAAACCGACATATAAACTGTATGAAAATTGATTTTTCCGGCCAATACTGAACTACAAAAATGTCAATAGCTAGGGTATAGCCACTTTTTTCAGCTTGAAGCTCGTCGTGAGTGGATGAATAGAGGCGTTTGAAGAAGGACGACGAGGAGGGGCAACCGATCCACAGACTCACATAATTCAATCCAAGCGCATCTTTTTCGGATGGGGAAAAGGAGGGGAGAAGATGTGACCAATTGCCTTAAACGGATGGAAAGGGAAGGAAGGGGGATAGATGGCTCGAGGGTATTTTACGAAGAAGAAGAAGAAGATGGGCAGAAGACTCTCTAAAGACACAGACTCCCTCGCGCTCTAATCCAATTATACCAAGAAAGATGGGCCATCTGGCTGTCGTTCCAGCCATTCATCAGGGTAGATTAGGTTGGAAGAGTTTTTTTAGGGTTAGCCAGGGTTATGCGGTTTTTTTAAAATTTGGTTACTGGTATGCGTAGAATACATTAGTATAGCTTATAAAAATATTCATAAACTTTTGCGTTATGCAGTTTCTTGATAAATGCATCCTGGTATGCACCGAAGATTTTAATGAAGCTTATAAAATTTTTAGGTCATTTTGCGTTATGCAGTTTTTGAAAAATCGATACAGAGAGGCGTAACAGCAATTAAGTCAGTTTCTTAAATCTTTACTACGCTTCTGAGTTATGCAGTTTTTTAAAATGCTAACTGGTAAACAGAGAACCCATCGAACCGGCTAGCTAAATTCTGAGCCATTTTTTTGGCCCATTCAGCTTTATGCAGTTTTCAAAAACTGCATAACCCAAGAACCCAAAAATAGGCTGTTTTCGGTGGCAATTTGTTGCCTGCTGGCCCAGTCGACTCCCAGAAAATCGAGAATTGGTGTGTGAGACCCGGGGAAATAGCCCAAAGTGTCTCCCACGACACTTCGCAAGGGGCCCTCTGCTCCTTGAAAAGGGGCCATCCGTTCGATTTGGTGTGAATTATTGAGCAGGATCTAGAACGAGAGAGAGAGAGAGAGAGAGAGAGAGAGAGAGAGAGAGAGAGATAGGAGACGACTAATGGACACCATCCACCCCCTACAGGGATGGGGGTTTGGCAGGAGGGGTCTGAAATTGTGGAAACCGGAAGCGGCCCTCCTTCCGTCTTAAAAAGGGCCCAATGATGGAATTTGTTGTGGCAGATTTGGGGGATGATGGGTACTATGGCTTTTGCTGCATGTTGCAGCTGACAAATATCGGCAAAATGACAAATGTTTGAAAACCTCGCGTATCGACCCGGAGCATTTTTTCGGTTTCTAGTTTTCGTAATTTTTAACCATAATTTTAACTACAGTAGTCCGATTTTGCTTAGCTGACGACCGTATAGCATATTTTTAAGCCTTTTCTTACCAATACCTTTAAAACCGAACGTCGAATGCCTTAAGATCGTCCAGAACCCCCACCTCCAAACAAATCATTGTCGAACGTCCATGGATATTCTGCATTGACGAGTGGCTGGAGGAAGAGCAGGAGGTGTAGAAGACAGAAGATAGGGTACGATATCCGTACTGTCATCCACCGCATCTGAAATAGCACTATGACTCGAAAATAATTATATCGCAATAATCATAATGCAGCTAGAAGCCCAAAAATTCGTCAAGACGCCAAAAACTGTATAACTTCATAAAATAATTTTTTTGCTACAGTATCCTTTAAAATAGCATGTTCTATGGACAAATAAATGAAAAACCATAAACCCAAACTTTAAAACGTTTGTTTCTGCACCCAACTATACCCCAAATCGAAGACTTTTCGAGTAAAGACTTCCTAATCTAACTGCATAACTTAAGGGGGGGGGGCCTGGGGGCAGGGAAGGGCGGGGGGGGTTTGTGGGTTAGGGGGGGGGTAAAACCATCTTTTCGTTACGGTAACTAGCAAAATAATTAGTTTTCCAGACAAATAAACCAATAAAATAAAATAACTTTAGCCTGATCGGCTAGTTGGTGGTTGTGTGGTGGAGGGCGAATAAGAACCTAGACTTCGATGGGGGTGAAGGGCATTATGGGGGCTTAGGCTCGAGGAAGACAAATCGCAAGCCCCGCCGACTCCACTTTCTTCCCCATCCCGACATTTTAAGCCCGGAATTCGGCATTTTGGGGCGAGATTCTGATGCCATATGGTGGCGCTTTAATGGAATAGGCTTGATTAGCATCTTTTGAAGTAGGATTTGCGAGTAAAAATCGGCAAATTAGATAGCAAAATCAAAAAAGTTGGATTTTCTAGTTTTACAGGTACGATTTTCTGCTAAACTGAACGACTTCTTCCCCCGTCCTGGACAGCACAGAAAAACACGTGTCTCCTCCCGCGCCGAGGGCCCCTCAATTAATTGAAAAGGCGAACGTTTCTTTCAAAGGTCTGATGGGTGCGCCCCGACTTCTTCCACCCGCCGAAATTTATGCAGTTTCCACTTCAACCCGTAAGCTACGAACTTTAGAAAGTAAATATTAGCCCTAATTTAACTATTTTTAATTTAACTGCCAATAAATTGAATCGCGAGGTTATTTAGAAAACCTGCGATATGGCAATTTGGTTATGCAGTTTTTAAAATAGCAATATCCCCGTCTTTACGCAGTTTCCCTTCAACACGGACTACGGCCATATAGATAAAATAATAGTATAATACCTCCATTTTGGGTCAACTGCCTCCCAATAAAACCCTGGAATATTTACAAAAATTGTGGTTAGGGGTATCGGTTATGCAGTTTTTGGCTTGAAGCTTTATTTCTCGAGTTATTCTCTAACGGATTAGCGTTTAATTTTGCCATTTTACGTTAACTGACTTCCAATTAACCGATTCGAACAGTTTTTAAAGCAAAAACCTAAATATTTTAGCTATCCAGTTTTAAAGCCGGCGGCATGTCTCAAGGTCGAGAGCTCATTTCAAAGTTCTAGGCTTCCAAAGTTTCGAACACTTCCGGGGGTTGCCAGTTAAGCTCTAAACGAGTGAAAAACGACCGGAAAATAGAAGGGAACCAAGGAAGAGAGTGCGGGATGATAAACGGAGGGATTAGAGGTTGGCTACTGACTCTCTTCCTAATTCACCTCATCCACAAATAAGGGGAACCGGAAATTGGATACCAGGTCAGTGTAAGAATATTATTTGTGCTACCCATATATTTGGTAGCATTAATAGTCGGTAAAGACATGGAAAAACAACTCGGGGAAATGCCGCAAAAAAGCTGTTGCACTAGGTGTCCACGAAACCGTTCAACAGAATGCCCTTGACGGGGTTATTTTCCCGAAAATTCGTTTATGACTGCCCACTTCCATGAAAATCAACGCTGTGCCTTCCAATTTAGTCGCGTAATGGATTAGCGGAATCATTTTCGGATTGGCTGCTTGTCAAAAAGCAAAACGGCTTCGCAAAATTCGAGGCCATTTGGCCGAGAATCTCATGGCGTAATGCGTTATCTGGGTAACTTCGACCTTTCTATTTGTGAGAAGAATAAACCACGCTTTTTTTTGCTTCCTAGTACCTTTAAAATGTTGACTGACCTGAAGAGTATGGCCTGATAGCAGCTAGAATAATTATAATTTTGGCAGTCAATCGATAGGTAGTGCCGTGTTGTCCATAGTAGAAGAATAGCCTCTTCCTCTTCTTCTGAAGTCGGGCAGCGACACGTCGATCCCCTAAAAGAAGAGGAATTCGAGAAATTTGAGAAGACTGCCATCACACATTTGAAATGAAGAGGGGGGTCAAGTAGCTGGGCAAAGAGGAGAGGAGCGGTGGCAACATGGGAAATGAGGGAAGACAATGAAGAGGAAATTAAAATAAGCCCACGAATCGATAGATTGATTGACAGATAGACAGACTGACACACAAACAAATACGAAAAAACCCGGTTATCCACGAGTGACTGTCTGACAGACAAAAATCTAAATAAGACGGCAGAGAGAGACAGAAATTTTGGTCGACAAACAGACAAACGAATTTTTGAAAAACTGCATAACTGCATAAGTCTCAAATTTCAGGAAACGCACCATGCAGTTCAAAATTGAGTGTATCAACAGTCAGTTAGGCCCACTTAAAGACAAACAGCCAATAAAATCACATCCGATCGACGAACAGGCAATTTAACAGAAAAACTGCATAACCTGGAAGCCAGCATGTGGTACGGCTGACAGTAACAAAGAAGGCAAAAAAATTAAGTTGCCAGTTTAACTATAAAAAAATAATTGCCCCTTATATAGCAAAATGAACTCCCCGGTGCTCCTCCCTACGGCGAGCAATAGGATGTGAGGGAGGTTGTGTTGAGTGGACCATCAAAAATGGGGGATGTCGGGGGGATGAAAGAAGCATCGGAAGGGGAGGAGGAGGACCCCCGTATGTCCCATCCACTCTTCACGTAGCCCGCCGACAAAATCATTGCATCGGATGAGTGGATGTGGAGGTCGAACAATGGAAAAGGTTCTAGCTATGCAAAATGCGGGTCGGAAGAGTTTTCTTGGGTGTTTCGTGAGGTTAAAAATGCACCAATCTACATTTTTCAGAACTTCTCTTTTAATTATTTAAACTGACAAGATCTATACCGTTTTTAGCCTTCAACTGGCTATCAAAGCGTGGTTTAGGCTAAACTACCAAGCAAAGAGATCGAAAATTATGAAAATCTGCTGAAAAAAGCAATACGTTTTAACGTTTAAAAATCCGTCAAATTCCAGACTTTGTTTTTCTACTATCTTAATTTTATTTAGCTAAACTGACAAGCGTTATACAGTTTTTTCCTTTTATCTGTCTAGTAAAGTATAGTTTAACCCGAATTGAGAAGCAGAAAAACTCGAAAATCAAGAAAATCGGCTCCAAAACTGCTATATAATTTCTCATAACAAAAAGCAACACCCAGACTTCATTCTGATCCGCCCTGCCCCTATTCTGGCAGTCAGACGTCAGAAAAAACACCAGGAAGCCATAGTCGGAAAGAGGAAAACTCGAAAAAAGGGGAAGACTTCAAAAAATGGGTGCGGCGACTGGGTCGGCGGTGTCTCGACGAGTGCATAATGATGTGCATAATGTGGATTGAGAATGATTGAGGAAAGAAAGAGAATGCAGAGATGGACAGACAAGCAGACAGACAGACAGATAGACAGAAAGTCCAGTTGTAATCCGCGGAAGTCAGTGGAATAGCCCAGTGGAAAGCGGGGGAATTTGATTAGGGAATGAGGTGTGGCTGTGTGTGTGGGCCATGGGGGGCTATAAATGACACCATTCGGCGCACTGGCTGCCAAATCGTTTTTTTTTTGGGAAAAACTGCATAACCTTAAATGAGGGTTTTTGGGCTTGGGCTCCGCGAAAAATTCGAAGTTTCGAGCTAGCTAGGTCATTAAAGCCGAAATTTTTGGGTTTTCAGAGGCTTTAAAGGGAAACGGACCGTTTTTAAAAACGGCATAATTTTTATTTCCAGTGTTTACGGCTAGATTTTGATCAAATCTACAGTTTTTGGGACAGTTAAGCCATTAAAATATGGCATTTTTATTTTTGAGAGCCTTTTGGCGATTTAGGCCATTTTTAAAAACGGTATAACTCGAATTTTCGATTTCTCGAATCGTTTTTAAGGCGAAAATCAAGTTTTCAAAGCAGTTAACCCATTCCAGTCCACAAATTTCTAAAATTTCAACCGATTTCGTCAATTTTCGAGTTTTCCCCCATGGAGCTGCACGTACTGGCAACCACTCAATCGCTTCAAAAATAAAAAGGATTTGAGGGGGTGCTAATCCCCGACAAATGGGATACAGAGAGGTTGGCAAGAAGTGGAAGGCAAGGAAGGGAAGAGCCGGATACTGCCTCGATACCCTCGATACCCAAAATCCATTAGAGGTGTGTGGCATGAGGGGGCATCAGATGAGATGTCGAGGAGGGGGAAGGGGCTCTATATAAGAGAAGAAGAAGAGGGTTATGAGCACTTAGGATCCAAAGGAAGGGCCCATCCTATCAGATCATAAGGGCGCTAGAGAGAGAGGTGGAGGGGGAGATGCCATCTATACGAATCGCAAGAACGCGCAAAATATTTTTTCGAGAATTTGGATCTCGTGAAATTACCAAAAAAATTGCTTTATTTTTCTCTTGGAAAAATCGAGCTGGTGAAAAAAGTTGCAATTAAGATATAGTAATCGTTGAAAACGCAAATTTTGAGTTATAGTTTTTCGCGATTTTTTTCGATAGCTGAAAACTCCCAAAATTCCAGAATTAATGCATTTTCCGATCGTATAAATCCAAATGTTATGGATTTCGAACCGAATCCTCATATATCCTCATATCTAACTGATATGAGGATTTCGTTAAAACCCAGCCTAAAAAGCGAAATCTAAAGGCATGCAGTTTTTTTAGAAAATCGCCCAAAATTCGCCGAAATTGAGCTTTAATTTATTCATTTTCAATTCGATCGCTTAACTGACTAGAATGGAAGCAAATGACGATTTTTCAAGGAACTAAACTCAAAGATTTAAATTATGCAGTTTCCAATTCAACCCCCCTGACGCAAAAAAGCCAGACGGACACGCCGAAAATTCTGAAAAATCGGCCCGAGGCTGCCCTATCCGGTATGCATTTCGAGAATGACAGGAGGGGCAGTGAGGAAGAAAAGCCGACATCGAAACAGACGAATTGCAAAAAGTGCATCGCTCTCTACTGGTTGGTGTTGGGGCTTTCCTCGGGGACGAAACGGGCGGATTTTATAGCCTCCTACCAATTATCCCAACCACGGGGGCCAAACCCTGGTGTCCAACGAAATTCGATGTGTCATGTAGAACGATTTGGTGAGTGCGAATTTGAGGGATGGATGGGGAAGGCGCGAAAAACGGAATTTCGTAAAATAAGAAAAACCGAAAAATTTGGTAGCCTCAAAAACTGAAATATAGCATTTTTAAGGTATTTTTATAGTGTCATTTATTTATATTTTTTATAGTTTGTAGCTGAGCCAGTTTTGTGCGTAAATGCTGATAAACTACACCTGTAAAAGTTTTAAAAAAAGTTATTTTTTAGGAAAATTCGGATTTTTAAATGACAGTTTGACGAAACGAAAGATTTTTGTAGTTTGTAGCCAATAAAATCACCAGGCTTCCTTGTATTTTTACATAAAACGTTAAACTGCCCTTCAAAGGCCAAGAAATCGAGCTGAATTCGGGGGTACCTGCTCGCTCTCCATCTCTCTTTGTCAACCTTAATTATAGCCGTATGCTTGAACGCTTATACGTGTCCCCTTCCCCCCCCCTTTGGCCCCTTCCAAACTCTCGACCGCCGCCCCGAAAATTTATTACGCGAACCAATTCGGGGCTCTAGAGAAAGGGGCGGCGAGCACTTTGCTGTAGCACGGCAACCAACACCATTATATTCAACCCCCACAGAGGGACAGAGCCATTTCAAAGTTTGGCTCGTGTGAAATGAGAATACAACGCTTTTAAAGGGGCCGAATCGGCATAAATCTCAATTGTAATCAAATCCTTAGCGCCCGGTCAAACAGTACCGTACACACTCGGAATTTTTGCAAATCCGGGCATATAGGGTTTTTTGGCTTAAATTACGGGCAACCTCGGTTCCTCCCTGCTGCATTTAATACCTGCAACTCTTCATTCACGTCTGAGTCATTTCCCGACGCTCCAACCTCTAGGGGCTTTCGGCAATAATCCTTCGCAGCAAAGCATGCCATTCGCAGGCTCTTGTTTCGATAAGCAGCGATAGTAAAGTCTCTTGGGCAACCCTTTTCCCACTGCCGTTATCCGAATTTTATCTTGGTGGTTTCACACTCTCGAAGCCACCCGAAGCGCTGACAGTTTTTTTTTACATCGAGCCACGTTTTTGTTCCGTCAAAATGGCGAAGCAAAGGATAGGTGGTGGAGGGCAGGACGATGTATGGCTTCTCCTTGACACAGCTCCGTACGTTATTTTTTTAACTTGCCAAGGAATTTTTCTTACAGGCTAATGGTTATGAAGGTCATGAAAAATCAGGATAACATGAGTTATTGGAGCGAGCTACGAACACTGAGGGTAGATTTTGAATCGCTAATCGGGACCTTGGGCAGCGAGGTGATTAGATTAGGAACTCCAGGAATCATTTAGGAGCTCTCCCATGTGAATGTCGTCAGATATTATGATCGACCAGCCAATTATGCCGATATCAGTACCGACACTTTGTCAATCTTCATGGAATACTGTGAACATGGCTCCTTAAGAGATGGTACTTCTTGATTGTTCGATGACCCGTACCTTCGTTCTGAACAACAAAGAAATAGTCTATTCGATGGCAACGGTTGCCCAATGGTCGACAGAAATGTTTAGCGCCCTTGAATACATTCAAAGTATGAAAAAGGTTCATCGTGACGTCAAACCGGAAAAGTGGGAATCACTTCGCGATATGATAAATCCGCGTAGTTTATTTATATATGGCCATGATTACACCTTAAAACTGGGAGATTTCGGGATCGTCAGGAACCTAGCGACATTTTCACTCGGTCTAAGCGGAACAGAAGGATATATGGCACCGCAAGTAATGTACGGTGCAGCAGTGAATAGCGAGGTTTGAATGATAATTTGAAAGAATGGTGATAGTCCTGATGCGCTTCCTAAAAATTAATTGCGACGATACGGGCGTTGAAACGACGCTGCCTGGTCCCCTCCCGAAACCAACTGGCTAAAATCGCAGATAGCTCAAACCTGAACATGTAATATGGCATTTTGTAGCTCCCGATTTGAACCATGGGAGGGTCCTAGGCCACCAAAATCAAGGAGAACCGAGACGCCGACCCGAAAGTTTCTGAAGAATTACGGCAAAATGTTTTAGCGAGTTATCTCTGCATACACGCATTTGACTGAAATTTTGCTCAAATATGCATTAGACCATGCCAGAATAAGTAAAGAAGAAATTGCATCGAAAGAATGCTTGTCCTCTGAGATATTATAACTTTAAAACCTCGTCATACGGGACGCCACCCTTCCCTTTCACGGCCCCCAGTCCCCAGTCAGCAGGGCAGCTATAGGGCCCCCGAAGACGGCCCTCCAGTCTCTCGGTTGGCCCAGTGGTTAGCACGCTGCACTGGGAAGACTGGCTCCCGAATTCGAATCCCACCCGCAACGTCGTTTTTGCCAATTGGCCCGGTGCATCCATGGTTGACCTAGTTTTTAGCCGTTTCGGCTTGCAAATAATTTCTGTATTATGACCTTTTGACACTTTCTTGAAATTAATCTGTGGCCTTGACCTGTAATCTAGGCTGGTACCAAGTTTATTAAGATTTAAAATAGCCAGCAACTTTTTGCTGTGCCCACATTTTGTGGCATTTTCGAGAGTTTGAAAGGAATTTAACACTTTTTGTTGTCACGAGAATTCGTCTCTTTTTGCGAAAACCAAAAGTTTATGGGCTTAAAACATTTTAATGGGCTTTTGGCTCTTTTAGCATGGGAAAAGATGAGTCAACGCGCTCGGCATTGCCGCCTTTGAATGGGTCCAGGCTAACCACTAGCGTCACGATGCCGAGGAATTCCAGCGTCGCACGATCGATCTGAACTTCCGGATGAACTAGATACATGTTTTTCTGGTATGTTTGATGTGAGTAAAGTGTTTTCCTGCTTATAGCTACAGCTCCAATTTTTATCGCTAAGAAGGAGAAGATAAGTCTGCGGCCACACAAGGACAGAACGAAAGAAGATGGGGTGACCAATTTTTTTGGGGGGTTATTACAGACGCAGACAAAAACGCGAATGCGAAAAGATAGACGGTATGTTTTAACCATGTGAAAGAGCAACATGCCAAGACTGAATCTTGTCCTGCAAATTTTTGACAGCCTTATCAGATTGCCGGCCTTCAAGAATTTGGATCAGCTGTGCTTTCCATTTATCGCCAGTTTTACTGCTCATATCCATCGTCACATAGTTGATCATATCCAAAAAATACGGCCGGCCCCTTGGCGGTTTTTCTTTTTCCACCTAAACAGAGCTTTTTTGTTCAATTCAGTTCAGCGAGACGCACCTTGCAACTGAATTGTTGGATTCTTGCTGCCCATTTATAAATAAAAACACACGAGATGAAATCCCACATCCAGGCGGCTTTTTCGGGCAACTGACGTGAGCAATCCTTCCAGGCCCTTCGACAAAATTCCCGTGATAGTTTTGCTGCTACAGCCATCGGATACCTATCTGGATATCCGGACACCTGAACCGAACTTTCCGGATGAATTTGATCCGTCTACAATGTTTTCCATTTCCTGCTCGCAGAATCGGTATAGTGCGCCAGGGAGTAGATGATCCTTTGGTGGCCGTTCGGTGAACAAATCAATAAATTGCCGATAATTTTTTGTGGCAGTCTCCTGAACCAGTTTCGCAGCCATTGATACACATTTGGTAAGTTATCCAGAAACATGGCTTACGTCTTCGGCGTACGGCATCCCCTTTCCAAATTTCCTTAGCAGTTCTTCGGCGTTAATTTGGAATGAAAAGCATATGGAAAGTTCGATGAAAAACGGAAATCGCCAGCCCATCAACCAATTCTGGAAATCATTGGGTAGTCACCGGATATCGTTCAGCAATTTCTTGCATGGCGGCTGCATTTGCCAAATTTTTTGGTGCCTCCCCCGGCAAGCACGGATCGGGATCGGCTTCTAGTATTTTTACCAGGGGCGTAGCTGACCCCAAGTTTCGGAGGGGCAGCGACATTTCGGACGGGTCCCCAATCCTACACACGTAGGCCCCCGTCCCGCTATTGTGCGCCCCAGGCATACGGTACCCCCGCTCCACCCCCACTTTTTTTTCAGTTTTTGCTGAAACTTTGTGACAATCCCTAATTTGGGTCTGGGAACATTTTTCTAATACATTGCAAACTGTGAAAGTGGCTGGAACATAGGTATATTGCGTACCAAAAACAGTTTTTCCGGAATTAGTAGTTTTACGGGTGATCGCTGCATCGAGCTATTCAAAAGATGCACCAAAATTTTCTCTATCGATTGATGTATCTTTTAGAATGCAACGAGCACCCGTAAAAACCGAAAAATCGTCCTGAATGGGTCGCCAGAGCCTCAATTTCGGCCATTTTGGTAAAGAAGTTCCTTGCGGAGATAGGCTAGAGTAGGCGAGATAGTGGGGAATCGTGAGAGTGGCCTCCAGGGGCCGAGTAGGCTGCAGGCCTGTTCGGATGTCACTGTGGTGCATTGGTAGTGGCCTGGGATCCTTGCCCTCGGGCGCCTCTGGATCAATCCCAGCCTACCTTTAGAAAGCTAATTTCTTTTTGCTCCTTTTGCAATTATCCTAACTCGGGCACTAGAATCAAAACCATGTCACTCCGTCAAATATTTGCCAAATTTGGTCTTCCGGCGACCCATTCAGGACGAATTTTCGGTTTTTACGGGTGCTCGTTGCATTCTAAAAGATACATCAATCGATAGAGAAAATTTCGGTGCATCTTTTGGCACTAATCGCTTGATGCAGCGATCACCCGTAAAACTACTAATTCCGGAAAAACTGTTTTTGGTACGCAATATACCTATGTTCCAGCCACTTTCACAGTTTGCAATGTATTAGAAAAATGTTCCCAGACCCAAATTAGGGATTGTCACAAAGTTTCAGCAAATTCCGTACAGTCATTTTCGAGAAATTTTTCGGTGTCGGCAACTTTGGGGCCCATTTTAACCCCAAAATTAAACTTTTAAAACTTTCAAAACCATCCGACTCTAATAATTCGACCATGCTCTTTCAAATGACATCATAAAAAGGCGTCGAAAAAAAACTGTGCCAAGCTTGTATGGGGACTGTTCGAGTAACTGGCGGACGGCCTTTTAACTTATTTATACAACCCTGGGGAGGTTTTTAATAGTTTTTTAAACTAGTAGGCTAAAGTTATGAGGAGAACTATATTTTGACGACTTTTAGGAGGAAGTGTCTCGAATAGGAAAAAATTAGACTCAATTTAGAAAAATTGTCGCTGTTAGCCTTGAATTTTGTCAGTACTGGCTTCGGCCGGAGGTGGTGTTTTGATTTTGGGCCTAAGAAACATTTAACGGTGTTGCTGATGCTTTCTGCCAATAGAAGCACATGTTTTTAGCATTTCGAGATTTATAGTAGGCGGTAGTGCTTACGTCATTAATACAGTTTTGAAAATCTGCACAAGGTGGCACAAATCTAGGTTGCTTCGTAAATGGCTGTTTTTGAAAAGTGTTGCTTGATCGCGACAAGAACGAAAAATTGATCAACTGACGTTACATCCCCTCAAAGTATAACTTATAATCCCGAGCAGCGGTCAACGAATGACATTTGTTAACAGAAAACCACGAATGACATTGGTTAACAGAAAAAAGATGTTAACAAATCTAGGAACTGCTGGTTAAAAGTTTCCTTGGTTATAGCCAACAAAAAGTTGCTCGTATTAAGAAACTAGCAGCACCAAAACCTATCACCACTCGTTTTCGTTCAAAAAGTCATTGTTTTCAAAAAAAAGTTATTAAACGCCCGTCAGGAACTGAACCTATTAGTTTAAAAAACTATTAAAAACCTCCCCAGGGTTGTATAATTAAGTTAAAACAGTTTGAAAGGGCACTGGGGAGTGGGGCAGCGGGGGAGGTACCGTATGCCTGGGGGCGCGCAATAGCGGGACGGGGGCAGACGTGTGTAAGATTGGGGACCCGTGGGGGGAGGGTGGAGCCTGCCCCTCTGCCCCCCCTAAGCGCCTGACCACCTTTACACACCTGAAACTCGACGACCCAGGCTTTCGCAACAGCACGGCAGTTCATCGAGTCGAGGTGCAGCGCATTTTCGATTTCTCGAAAACACGTATCGTAGCTATTATCTATCAGGGGATATTGTGCACTGTTCTTACTAGCGTCCCGGTTCACAAGCGGCTCGAAAAAAATGCGTTGAGGCTTCTGGAAATAGCTTCTGTTTTTAGAGGGAAAACAGGACACTTGGTTGAGGACACAGTCACATTAACCAGATTTTGGTTTGCGCCAACTTGCCACAGGTTTAGGGGCAAAATTAGGATAACACATAGAATGGCGGTGAGGTGGCAAAACTTACGAAAGTGCCATCGGTAGCCAGCTCGTAGCTATGAGCTGCCACGTGCCCGCGTTGCTCGTGAAGTTTCTTGTAGATGGGTTCGCCGCGATGCACATAATCCCGATCTAGGCAACGTTCCATTTCAATGCGCAACAATTCGTCGCGAACTTCCCGGATGAGGAAGTCATATTTTCGATTTTCCTGAAATAACGACATTTGCCAAAGAAACTTTTTCTGGCAAATGAAGGCCATACGAAGCAAAGGGTTACATTGCTGAAGTTTTTGGCAAATGAACTAACCCGAACTAACTCCCGCAACTCATGGCGAAACCCGAGTAAATTCTTATGGATCTCGTCATATTGTGTACATGTAACCTTCAGGTCTCGAATTTCAACATAACATTTTCCATGCTTGCTGTCGAGGGATGCCTTTTCCTCTTGGAGTTTCGCGAGTTTAGAGGTCAGCAGCGCGATCTCGGCTCGCTGTTCGCTTGCAGTATAATCCGTATTAACTAATTTATAGTTGTAGTTTCCCTTCACATCAATGGTCGTTTGATTCGGCTGTTTTGTTTCGTCCTTAAGCCCTTCTACCTGATGCCGATCATATGCGGTCGAACTGGACTGCGAAGCCTTGGCGCTTGCTTGCTGTATCTGCTGCTTATTTACAATTGTTTCCTGATCTGATCTAGCGCCCGAAGAGGTATTTGAATTGGCGCGTATGCCCAATTGATTCATCATGTTTTCCGTATTCAAGAGCATTTGGTTTCCGGAGGTTACGAAGGGTTCCAACCCGACAGAGTAGGGCGCTGTTCCCATTCCCGAAATAACAGACATGGGAACAAGAGCAACACTGCTCGACATCGCGCGCGTGCCAGATTTATTCCCGGTGGCGGCTTTTTCGTGGCTAGCTTTTTTACTGGCGACCAAGCCTTTTTCCGAATTTGCAGCGTTGCGTGAGGGAATTTCGGGCTGCGTGTCAGCACCAGAAACAAAAGCCGCACCGCGGATCAACTGTTTGCCAAGCCCCGCATTCCTTGCGGTGCCCTCGATCCTCGCCTCCTGATGAGACTGATTTTTGGCAGCAGCTGCAGCATAGGAAAATGGTCTCTCGTGTATTTTGGCGTTCGGCGATTCAAGCGCTTCTAACTTCATCAATTCGTTTTTCCGCTTCATGATTACACGCTCAAAACATTTCTGAAAAATTGGTTGCATCACCGACTCCTGTAAGTATTTTGAGGGGATGGGCATTTTGCAACGCTGATCGGGAAACGTTTGGTTCCCGGAAGCAATGCAGACATTGGAAACCGGCAGTGAAAAAGCGAAGCCAAAGTGCTATTAAAAAAAGGTGCGCGCAATTCCTCGTGTGCGTCTGCATGCGCGTTCTCGGGTGTTTTACAATCAGCGTGCGCTGCGCGTTCAGGACAGGGATGTGCGTATGAATTTAGGCGGACCACGGCACCGCTTTAGCACAGACTGCGCCAGTGCAACAGATCCGTAGCGAAGAAAATGCATAGTAGTGATTTGACAATGATTTCCATATTTGCCGCGCACCCACCTCGACCTTGGGCGTAGCAGTGGAGATAATCTCGAGAAGCTCGCGTGGGGAGCACACATACATCGGTTCCAGTTTTTTCACGTCCGCCTTTAAGAAGCTAATCTCATTCTCCACGGCTATTGCGATAAATTTGCTCTCTTCGAGTTCAGCAATGCGGGTTCTCTAAAGGGTTAAGGCCTTAATATGAATTCGCTGTGATGGCTCAAACCTTTTGAACGAGACTCTGGAGCGTGGGCTCACGCTTATCGATTAAGTCGCGAATATGGTTTGGCAATAGTTCGTGACGAATCCGGGCGGAGAGTCGCTCCTGCAAGTTCGGTGTGCAAAAATATACCCGAAGGTCACCGCATCGTTTTACCTTAAGCTCGTCGTAAGTTTTCGCATCCGATCCGGCTTCCTTTGCGATTCCATTGCTCCTCCAAAATTCCTCGGCGTCCCCAATGGACCGCAACTAAAATATTGCTTTTCCAATGAGTTACTGGGACCTGCCTGATCGATTGCTTGAGTCCCACTCGCCAGTCGCTCAGCTCGGGCGCTCTCTTTTAAGTGCGCTTCCGCCCGTCGACAAACGTTGCTCATGTCGTTATCGTGAAGTACCTGCAGAAAATATTGTCTTCAAGTTAAAATGTTCAACTCACCTGCAAGCGCTTTGCGATTTCCGCAATGAGCTCCGTATGGTTCACTTCCAGTGACCGTTGGCTTGTTGCCAGTTTTATATCCTCCAATGCTGTCAGGTAAAACTGCGAAACTGATTCAGCAGTGGTGCCCTAAAGAAAAATCATTTGGTTTTCGGAATGCCTTACCGAACAGTGAAGATCAAATTTGTTAATAATTTTTGTTGCAGTCCTCTGAATACATTCCGGTTTCGTAGTCTTGAAAACAAGGGTGTTTCGATAAACGATAGCCGAACCTCTATGCCCCGCACTAATTTGGGCAGATCGGCGTCAATCCGCTCCAGCGTCTCCTGGTGAAAATTTAATTAAAGGTACATTCGGCGCTCGTTAAAAAATCCAGTTCGGCGGCAAGAATCCGGCTGTCCGGC
Organism: Mesorhabditis spiculigera; assembly: GCA_958295435.1. Classification (NCBI taxonomy): domain Eukaryota; kingdom Metazoa; phylum Nematoda; class Chromadorea; order Rhabditida; family Rhabditidae; genus Mesorhabditis; species Mesorhabditis spiculigera. Next base: position 209,543 of record CATQJA010000158.1, read on the forward strand.
GGCCGCGACCTCCGACCCTTCATAGCTCCTCGCCCCCTCCCCTTCTCCCGTCTCTCCCATGGCCGAGTGGTCTAAAGCGCTTGCCCCAGGCGAGCGTCCCGAGTTCGGTTTTGCCCGACTGTTAGCACCCACCGTAACCCGGCATTCTAAAACACAATTTGTCTAAGACCTTAGACCATTCAGACGAGAGCGGACTGTACCTTTAACGATGATCGAATCTCTCAATTCCTTCGGCCACACGCTACCTTACCTTCCAAAAAGACAGTTCCAGTTTCTCCATCAGCGAACCATCAGCGCACTTTTCGATATAACTGCCCACTTTGAGGATGCCGTCAAGGAATTTGCGATCGTCCGAGTCTGCGAAAACCGGCCTTACAGGCGAGAGTTTTGAAAACTGACCTGTGAGGCCAACACTATGGTTCGCTTCTCTCACGTTTTTAGAGGGCGCGCACATCAGCACGCAACCAATATTTAGGATATTTTGCCGGATGACGGTGCAGGCTTCCGTTAGTTCTTTCGAATTCTCAGTTTGTTCCTGAAAGCCGTTGAGGTAGGCGCTGAATTGTTATATGCAAGGTTGTTCATTTTGAGTCCGGTCCGCGTACGTCCGGACCGGACGCGGACCCGTCCCGTCCGCGTAATTTGCATCAAAGAATGCGGATGGGCTGGGATCGGTCAGGGACGAGCCGGACGCACGCACTGCGGGCTGGTGCGTCCGCGTGCGTCCGGTGCGTCCATGACGGGAAACACATGCAAAATGATTGCAGGCAAATTAACATAATCGACCGATTGTTGCCTTTTCTCTATTTAAATACAGGGTGGGCAAAAAAAAGATCCGAGTTTTGGTCAAAATATCCCGCGAACGGTAGAGAATCGAAGGTGCGTTACGTTGCCAGAATGCTTGAACATGCTGGGTATGAAGATTTAACATAACTTCTTTTTCGATTCTTGGGTACGCAACTGTACAGGGTGTTCCAAAAAAAAAGGTCCAAGTTTGTCCCCGAATAACTCGAGAAGGAAACATATTTCACCGTGCGTTACCATGCCAGAATGCTTAAATATGTCAGGAATAGAGATTAAGACCAACTTGATTTTTTCGATTTTTGAGTACGCAACTGTACTATTGACGCTGGTTACGACCGAAAATTGTGCGTTCTTGAATGGGTGGTGGGAAAATTCTGATTTTTGGCCGAAAATTAGTTGACATTTGTAGAAAAATAATAGCAAAGTGCAAAATTTTTTTTCTGGCTACGCCCCTGAATCTGATTCAAAATTATGGTGGCTTTCAGCTCTCAATCGAAGATCACCCTATTCCAAAATCGACGTTTAAAATTCTTCTTAAAATTTTTTCGACGCGAAATTGTTTTAATCTTTGCATAGTTCTATTTAATTGATAACACAAAATTAATGCTGAAAATATGCTGGCGACTCCACCTTCCAAAATTTTTTTACGCAACCTCCGATTCGGTTTATTTCGGATTTTGATGAATTTTCTTTTCGCCAACGGCTGGTCAAATAAATTCAAGAACGTCGCTTTAGGAAAATAATGAAAAAAATAATGAATAGAAAATAATATCACATAAAATTAAAAGAACAATTTTCATAGCGCTGTTAAAATTTATAAATTGTTAGCGAGTTTTGGAAAAAAGCACGAACCAACTGTCTTGGAGGCCCTAAAAGACGCCCTTCCAAAGGGGTACGGTAGCTTGAAATTTTGTAGAAGATAGATCAACCCCAGTACTACATAGTTAAGCAAAGAAAATAGCTGAGTCACGTTTGGCAATTTAGAAATATTTTTCCAAATTTCGGTTTCGAGACCTCGAAAAATCCAGGTCGTTGAAAAACTCGAGAATTCATCAATCTCAAACATTTTTAAGTGTGTTTATGCGGTTGTATAGTGTTCCGTAGTTATTCTACAACAACTTATTCTGATGTTTTGGCCATAGGTTTTTGTAATTTTCGAAATTTACGAAATTTCCCCATACAAAATTTCATTCCTCTATAACTTGTCAACCAGACCCTCAAAAATTCTTAAATTTTGTAGGTGCATATTTACTGCCTACATTAACTTAAAGAGAAAAAATTAGAACCCAGCCACCACAGGAAACTGAGAAAAATGCAAATGAAGTTTTGCGGAACGCACATTTTCCGGGTGTCATTTGTATGGGTACGTCGCCAAAAATCGAAAAAATCAAGTTGTGTTAAATCTTCATTCCTAGCATATTTAAAAGGCAGTCTGTGAGACACCCGAACAAGGCTTGGCACAGTTTTTTTGGACCCTATTTTTATGATGCCATCTGAAAGAGCGTGTCTGAATTAGTAGGGTGGCATAGTTTTGAAAGTTTTAAAAGTTATTTTTTTGTGGCTTAAATGGGCATTAAAGTTGCCGACCTCGAAAAACTATCTCGAAAACTTCTGAACCAAATTCGCTGAAAATTTGTGTCAATACCTAATTTGGCATGGGGATCATTTCTCTAATACATCGCAAACCCCAAAAGTGACCGGAACATGGTTAAATTGCGTACTAAAAACAGTATTTCGACACTTTCGAATTTTGGGACACCTCAGCGCAACTTGAAAATAGCATAGAAAGATGCGCCAAAAAATTCTGCGTCGAATGATGTATTGCTCGTGCTGCCCAGGTGTCCCAATATTACTATAACGCGATTTGTGTGCGGAAAATGCAACAAAAACGACCCCTAAAAATACAAAATTTGTAGTTTTGAAAATACAAGACATGAATTTGCATGTAGTCGTCATGCTGAAGCCATTGCAAAAAAGAGCAAAAAGAAATTAGGCTTCTGAAAGGGTGCTGGGATTGAACTGGCGCCAGATCTGGATTGGCACGCCGACGCTCTCCTCATTGTGCCACAGGGCTCCCAGGCACACGACCCGAGTTCGATTCCACGACATCGAAATAAACCTAATTTCTTTTTTGCTCTTTTTGCAATGGCTTCAGCATGACGACTACATGCAAATTCATGTCTTGTATTTTCAAAACTACAAATTTTGTATTTTTAGGGGTCGTTTTTGTTGCATTTTCCGCACACAAATCGCGTTATAGTAAAATTGGGACACCTGGGCGCAACACGAGCAATACATCATTCGACGCAGAATTTTTTTTGGCGCATCTTTCTATGCTATTTTCAAGTTGCGCTGAGGTGTCCCAAAATTCGAAAGTGTCGAAATACTGTTTTTAGTACGCAATTTAACCATGTTCCGGTCATTTTTGGGCTTTTGCAATGTATTAGAGAAATGATCCCCATGCCAAATTAGGTATTGACACAAATTTTCAGCAAATTTGGTTTAGAAGTTTTCGAGATAGTTTTTCGAGGTCGACAACTTTAATGCCCATTTAAGCCACAAAAATTAACTTTTAAAACTTTCAAAACTATGCCACCCTACTAATTCAGACACGCTCTTTCAGATGGCATCATAAAAATAGGGTCGAAAAAACTGTGCCAAGCCATAATGGGAACAGTTCGAGTGACTCGCGGACGGCCTTTTAAGCATTTAAGCAAGCACAACAGGCATGGTAACCCACCTTCGATTCTCTACCGTTCGCGGGATATTTTGACGCAAACTCGGATCTTTTTTTTGCCCACCCTGTACATATGTTACTTGGGAAAGGACGTGAAAAGGGTCATTTCGTCAATTATTTTGTCAGTTTTGATCAACCGCGCTTTGCATAGGGGGCTAAGCTACTTCCTGCGTCCGGACCCGCCGCCCTCGGGGAGCAAATCCCGAAGCGGACGGGTTCGTGGAAGCCCGTCCATGAACAACCCTGGTTATATGTGTCTTACAAGGAGTCGCTTTTAGGTGCTTTTGGAGTTTCGGGACGGGACCTAGCTAGTTCGATAGAGAAAAAAATTCTGAGCAACATCCCGTTTTCAAAAAGTGCTGATCGATAAAGCTGTATTAGAAAATTGAATTTAATTAAAAATGTTCCCGGTGTCCGGACCCTTGTGGTGATTAGAGGTGATTTGCGGCGGTCGATCGCCCCTGCCACATGAGGACTTCACGCGCCTTGGATCTCGTCCTATGCATGGCCAAGTGGCTAGTGCGCTGGCCTACGAAGTTTTTTTTACCTTTTGTCACAAGTTCGATTCTTATTCACCGTTAACTCTTTGCTTTTTTTGCTAATTAAAATTTTATGCACCGATAACGGGTTCAAGAACAAAAAAGCAAAGGGTTAGCCAGCGCGAAGATTCGAACCCGAGGCAAAAAAATGTTAAAACGTTGGCAGACAAGCGCGCTACCAATACGCTAATGCAACCTCTGGAGGAGGAATTGGCGGAGGGTTACGAATGGCGCCCTGCCCGCCCCGAAAACGACGTGCACCGAGGAAATGGAGCCAAAAACCAGAAATAAACGCGAACTTTAAAGTAAATTTTCTAAAATTCCTTTATCGATCAGCACTTTTTGAAAACGGGATGTTGCTCAGAATTTTTTTCTCTATCGAACTAGCTAGGTCCCGTCCCGAAACTCCAAAAGCACCTAAAAGCGACTCCTTGTTAGCATAGCCAATGATTAGGCGTCCAGCGGTATGCATTTCCAACGGCCCTTACTAGGGAATGGTCTCCACTCGGCCTCGAATTTTGGGTTAAAAGTTAGCTCATCTTGTAGAGCTCGAAGAGACGAATCGATTGATGTAACTTTTAGCTGCGGATACTGTAATACAACAAAGTTACAGCCCTTTAAAGTTTTCACCCGACCTTCATAATCCCTCCCCACGCCCCCTCCACCGTGGTCTGGTGGCCTAGTGGTGTGGTAGTCGGCGTCTGGGGAATCTATCGAGGGTTCGGACCCGCTCACGATTTTTATTTTTTGCTTTTTCGTCCAAAGCCTTCTTTTTGCGTTCTGAAGGCCGTGAAGCAGTTTTTATTCATCATTTTTGCTCTAGGAAGCGCTCCGGCCAAAAATGCTGCTTCGGAAAAAGAAATTAGTTTTTTGACCCCCGGTGGCTAGCGCTCCAGCCCCAAAAAATTTGGAAAAATTGCAACAGGTTGACAATCATCTTTACAACTCGTTATCGTAACCAAGGTCCCATGAAAAAATTTTTGATTTTATTTTTTAGTCTGGAATGGCAAGCTGGCTAATTGTCAAAATTTTCCACAATTTTTAGGGGCGGTATTTTTGGCCGGAGCGCTTCCTAGAGCAAAAATGATGAATAAAAACTGCTTCACGGCCTTCAGAACGCAAAAAGAAGGCTTTGGACGAAAAAGCAAAAAATAAAAATCGTGAGCGGGTCCGAACCCTCGATAGATTCCCCAGACGCCGACTACCACAACACTAGGCCACCAGACCACGGTGGAGGGGGCGTGGGGAGGGATTATGAAGGTCGGGTGAAAACTTTAAAGGGCTGTAACTTTGTTGTATTACAGTATCCGCAGCTAAAAGTTACATCAATCGATTCGTCTCTTCGAGCTCTACAAGATGAGCTAACTTTTAACCCAAAATTCGAGGCCGAGTGGAGACCATTCCCTAGTTAGGGAATGGTTTCCGGCGGACATCGGACCTAGATACGTGAGCATGTGCATCTTGGGGATCATCATCGAGTGATGTAACGTTTCGCTGCCAACGCCTTTAAATAAAAAAGTAAATAAAATGTAAATAAAGTAAATTAAATAAAATGCGGAACCTTTAGACAAAAAAACAAAAATAAAAATGGTGAGCGGGCTCGAACCCTCGTTAGATTCCCCAGACGCCGACTACTAAACGACTAGGTCACCAGACCACGGTGATGGGGTTGCGGGGAGGGCTTGATGATGGCATCCAGAAAACAAATCGTTGTAACTTTTTTATTTAAAGGCGTTGGCAGCGAAACGTTACATCAATCGATTCATCTCGTCGAGATCCCCAAGATGCACATGCTCACGTATCTAGGTCCGATGTCCGCCGGAAACCATTCCCAAGGCAGGTTCTTAAAGGTACATTCCGCTCTCGTTCTAAAACCCAAGTCGGCGGCGGAAGTTTGCCTGTCGGGCGGTCAATTGGTACGCATTTGGATTTGCCGGACATTCAGCACCTACCGTAACAGCGTACTCAAATGTTGACCCTTTCATGACCTTGAAGTCATCAACAGGTGCCGCATGTCCCTTTAATAGAAACCCGCCGCACCCGCTTTTTTTCTGGCTGTAAAGACGCACCCAAATTGATTGCAGTAGCTCGTCGGCCGAAGCGTCCGGTAGCATTGCGTCGCGGATCAAGAATAAAAGATTCTAGAATTGAGGTCTTCATGTCTCTTTGTGTCAAATGGCCGCGCCTATCAATTTATGGAGACGTACGTTTATCGGTCGACGGTTGACCAAGTTGGAGGAAATCTCTACAGCTCGGTAAATTGTTCGCAAGTCGTCACCGTCCGGTCGATGAAACAGATTGAAAATCTTGAAGTTGTGAAGCACTAAGGGAGAATTTCAAAACACCAACCAGAACCTCTGAGATCAGCATCGTGAATATCATGATCGATTCGGAAATGAACCCGTCACAATCATTGAGGAAGAGTCCCTGCGTGTCCAGCAGGAAAATGTACACCTAAGCAAATGATGACCTTACTACAGCGATTTTTGCCTCTTCGCCATTCAGCATACGATTTAACAGCGGCTGTTCCAAAATTTGGATACCTTTCGTTTCCGGTTCAAAGCCCGTCGAAAATGGGCCCGAAATGCTGGAAAGAAATTACGTAATTAATAATAGAAATAAAGAATTAATGTACCTAGTAGTGTGTGTGTGTGTGTGTGTGTGTGTGTGTGTGTGTGTGTGTGTGTGTATGTGTGTGTGTGTGTGTGTGTGTGTGTGTGTGTGTGTGTGTGTGTAGTGTGTGTGTGTGTGTGTGTGTGTTGTGTTGTGTGTGTGTGTGTGTGTGTGTGTGTGTGTGTGTGTGTGTGTGTGTGTGTGTGTGTGTGTGTGTGTGTGTGTGTGTGTGTGTGTGTGTGTAATAGCAATGTGTGTGTGTGTGTGTGTGTGTGTGTGTGTGTGTGTGTGTGTGTGTGTGTGTGTGTGTGTGTGTGTGTGTGTGTGTGTGTGTGTGTGTGTGTGTGTGTGTGTGTGTGTGTGTGTGTGTGTGTGTGTGTGTGTGTGTGTGTGTGTGTGTGTGTGTGTGTGTGTGTGTGTGTGTGTGTGTGTGTGTGTGTGTGTGTGTGTGTGTGTGTGTGTGTGTGTGTGTGTGTGTGTGTGTGTGTGTGTGTGTGTGTGTGTCGTGTCCCGCCCCGCCCCGCGAAGCGGGTGTTGGGCGCTGGTAGCGAATATTTTTAAACCATCTAGTTTGGCGGAATCTTATAGGAAGCTTTTTATTTTTAAATTTGCCTGCTGAATTTTCGTTTTATGTGGACTTGGCGCTTTACACGCTGCCGTTTTTGCTAGCGCGAAAAGGTGAAGTTTGAAAAAGAAATTAAAATGTCAAGAAAACTCACATGCCCGGTTTCGCCGGATCGTACTGTGACAGGCATGCCGCTAGGAAGCTCTTCCCGGTACGAGACTTGCCTATTGTACTAACCAGGGATATCTTAATCCTCGTTACCCGGAGCCGGAGAGCCTGTACCTTTTTGCCTTGATACTTTTTGTTGCCGACCGTTACTGCGAAGGTTGCTTCGTTCAGGACCAAGCGTCCGTCAATAATGTCGACTAGCATGTGATACGTCATCTCTGAGTAAGGGCTTATTCGCAGATCGAGTAGAACAGGGTAAATGTTTGTCAGCGATCAGAAATGGGGTCCTAGCTGCGGACATGCGCGTTTTATCGGCCCAATTGTGTTGCTGCACAGATTTTTTCTGAAGCAACTTATTTGAGAACACGCTGGAAACTAGTCGTTACTGGTGCGGATGGTCTATATACAGTGGCGGACAAAAGTTTCCAACATTTCGTTTTTTGGCTCTATTTCGCGTTTTTGGTGAGGTAATGTTCCCTAAATCGCATTCATGATAGAATTTGTCGTGCTTCTTACCTAAAAGAAGCTTAAGACCACAAATCTGCAAAAGAAAAAAGTTTGATAAAATTCTCAAAAATGTCGATGGCAAAAGTTTTCAACAAATTTTTTTTAAATCTCTGCGGAAAGTAATGGTGTCCTCTGGGGTGGTAATGTTGATGCCAAATCGTTTAACATAATTGGGTCCAATCATTGACGGAATTCTTCAATCATTTTCGAAAAAATTCCCGAGAGCTGTATAAATTAATCTGCAACCGTGAATGTTGGACCCAATTATGTTAAACGATTTGGCATCAACATTACCACCCCAGAGGACACCATTACTTTCCGCAGAGATTTAAAAAAAATTTGTTGAAAACTTTTGCCATCGACATTTTTGAGAATTTTATCAAACTTTTTTCTTTTGCAGATTTGTGGTCTTAAGCTTCTTTTAGGTAAGAAGCACGACAAATTCTATCATGAATGCGATTTAGGGAACATTACCTCACCAAAAACGCGAAATAGAGCCAAAAAACGAAATGTTGGAAACTTTTGTCCGCCACTGTAAATGTCTTCGTGTGGGCATTTACATTTCCACTTTCAGAAAGTTGTCCGGCACCTAGCCTCAGGAAAGCGTTTTTGGAGGGAGAAGAAGTGCACACATATCAGACTAACATAAAATTGAGATTTTCTATGTTGAAATAGCGTTGTTGTATAAATAACGCCGGAAGTGGGGTTAGCTTATAAAAAGGGTGAGATACGTGGCTTTCATTTTTTTGTGTTATTCGTTTCTCTGGCTCGAAATTTATTCCTGAAGAACTATGAAAAGGCAAGCCCTCAATCTAGATCGGAAGGGAAAAGCAGAAAAAAACAGGAAAAATGCCGGCCTGGAAGCCACATGCAGATTTTTTCACGGCTGCGGCCAACCATCGTTTCTGAAGATAGTTTGGAGATTTTGATGCAAATTACATATTCGCGATTACACATTAAACACGGGCCGCCGCGATTTGCCATAGCTGCTGAAAAGTTAACCACGCGCCGAGCAATATCTACGATGTGAAAGCGGCTTGCTAGGCGTACGGCTTGGCGACCCCTAGGGGCGCTCATTGGCTATCTATGCTACACAAAACATTTTAAGACTGCAAAACAACGGACGCGGCTAATAGATCAGTTCAGTTGTTTGGAGACAATGCCCTGCGGAATCGTGCTTTTTTCATTATTATCACCCTAAACTGTTGCCGCGAAAATTTACGTATCCGTGGGGCCAAATTTGACGCACGCGGGATCGTAAAAAGGAGCTTATCGCCACGAGAACAGTCTCGGCGGGGGAAGGGGGGGGGAAAGAAGCTTATGCTCGGGGAATTTCTAGCGATAAAAAAATGGACTACGGCCCGAATTTTTCATCAAAATTTTTATAGCGTCCGCCGGCATGGACACTATGAAGCTACAACTACAAGCTTTCGCGACTTGCTCAAAACCCCCAAATTGAATATCGAAACAAACATTGGGCAAAATTAAAAAGAGTCGGAACACACTTACACGCACTTAATGTAAAGTGTTTTACTCAAGTTGGAGTTTCCTTTCGGGACCAAGTGCATCTAGTGCAGAATTTTTCGCTGGTTCCGAATCCGTATTCCGAATTTGCGGCGGACTTTTATTTTGAAAGTTATACGGCAATTATAGTGGTGTCTTTCACCAAAATTAAGGTATCGTTACCGTTTTGGATTTTCTTGATCAGTTCCAACGTCAAAATTGGCTAGAAATTGGCTAGACAAACAGCTTAAAGGGGATATTTCCAGCATGCCGCTTTTCAGAATACCGCTCCTCAGAATACCGCTTTTCATAGTGCCGCTCTATCAGAATGCCGCCTTTTCAGTTAACGGCAAGGTCAGAAAAAATGATTTTTTTTTAGTTTATTATCAGTTTATTAAAGAATCGGCAAAAATGATTTTTTTTATGGGCATCGGCTGCCCTATGCATTAAAAGGCCGTTTGCGAGCCACCCGAACAAGGCTTGGCACAGTTTTTCCGACCCCGTTTTTTCACGGCATCGGATAGAGCATGGTCAAATTAGTAGGTCCGTATAGTTTTGAAAGTTTAAAAGTTTAATTTTGGGGTTTAAATGGACCTCAAAGTTGCCGACCTCAAAAAACTATCTCGAAAAATACCGAACGAAATTTGCTAAAAATTTGTGACCATACTAATTTTGGGGTGGGGATCATTTCTCTAATACATTGTGAAGCATGAAAATCGCCGGAACGTGGTTAAATCAAATACTAAAAACAGTTTTTCGACATTTTCGACATTTTAGAGAAACCAGCGCATATTGGCTATATCATGGACAGACGCGTCTAACCTTTCTGCATCGAATGGTGTATCGCTTGATATGCGCCGACTTCTCTAAAAATTAGTTTTATTCGCTTTTATGTGGGAAAAGGGGGGTTAAAAATGACCCCGAAAAATAAAAATTTTTGATTACGGATAATCTGAGATAAAGAAATGCATCTAGAGACCGAGACGAATCGATTGCAGAAAAGAGCAAAACGAATTTTCACTTATTTCGATGTCGTGGAATCGAACTCGGGTCGTGTGCCTGGGAGCCCTGTGGCGCAGTGAGTAGAGCGTCGGCGTGCGAATCCAGAGCTGGCGCCAGTTCAATCCCAGCCCTCTCTCAGGAGCCGAATTTCTTTTTGCTCTTTTTTGCAATCGATTCGCCTCGGCCTCTAGATGCATTTCTATATCTCAGACTATCTGTAGTCAAAAATTTTTATTTTTCGGGGTCATTTTTACCCCCATTTTCCCACATAAAAGCGAATAAAACTAATTTTTAGAGAAGTCGGCGCATATCAAGCGATACACCATTCGATGCAGAAAGGTTAGACGCGTCTGTCCATGATATAGCCAATATGCGCTGGTTTCTCTAAAATGTCGAAAATGTCGAAAAACTGTTTTTAGTATTTGATTTAACCACGTTCCGGCGATTTTCATGCTTCACAATGTATTAGAGAAATGATCCCCACCCCAAAATTAGTATGGTCACAAATTTTTAGCAAATTTCGTTCGGTATTTTTCGAGATAGTTTTTTGAGGTCGGCAACTTTGAGGTCCATTTAAACCCCAAAATTAAACTTTTTAAACTTTCAAAACTATACGGACCTACTAATTTGACCATGCTCTATCCGATGCCGTCAAAAAAACGGGGTCGAAAAAATCTGTGCCAAGCCATAATGGGGCCTGTTCGGGTGAGTCGCGGACGGCCTTTTAACTATCCCAAGTATTTGCCATTTGCCCTCAAAAAATTCGACCTTGAAATCTAAGAACCTAAGCAAGTGGTTAAAATTTGTAAAGTTATGCTTCTCAGGTATAGTTACAAACCATTCTCTGTCTACTAAAAAAAAATGGGTCGGAATCCGAATTTCTGCCTTTTTAAGCTTCATTTGCACCAAAAATCCCTATTTTAATAAGGTTCCGCAGCAAATTTGGAAAACGGATTCGGAATCTGCGAAACAATTTGCACAAGACACGCTTGGTCCCGAATCGAAACTCCAACTTGAATAAAAACACTTTACAGTTAGTTTACAGTTAGTTACTTTATAGTTGCGTTTTCTAAGCCTAACTGTAAAGTGTTTTTACTCAGAATGAATTGAATGAATTGAAATTGAAATGAATGAATCAAAGTATGAATCAGATTCTCTTTACTCTTTTTAGAATGGGACCAAGCTTATCTTGTGCAGAATGTTTTGCTGATTCCGAACCCGTTTTCCAAATTATTTGCTGCGGACTTTGCGTTAAAAAGTCATTTGAGGTCGAAATTAAGCTTAAAAACGGCATAAACACGGATGCTGGCCCACTATTCCCGGCCTGGGTCCAGGCATTGCCGTGCCCCTTATCTATCTCCCTTCACGGCAACTCAAGCAATGGTTTGGGCCGCAACAAAAAACGCAACGAAAAATTTTTATCGCCAATCAGGCGTGCGAATGGAGCTGCATGCCTATGCCACGTCCACTCCCCGCTCGACTTCGCCCCTCCATTCTTTTCTGCAAGACAATGGGCGCTCAAAAATGTGTAGAAAGAAACTGGACTTGGCTTGCTCGGGTCTGGGCATACTGCTGATTGGTTTCATTTTCGCAACGATGCTTTCCGATTCTGTTTTGATTTCGATAGATTTGTTCTTTGAGGCGAAAATCGCGTGGTGCACCTATAGATCTATAACCAAAATATAATTTCATACTATTTCTATGGTCAGCAATTTAGGATGACGCCTGCTCTGTCCGATGACAAGCTTTCCCACCCCTGCGTTGACGATGCAGCAAGTGCCGTTGCGGAGATGGTAAGGCCGCTGCCTCGAAACAACCCAGCACGAATTCAGGAAAAGCACCGCATGGAGTGTCTGTACCAAATTGACGATGGGCGCCGAAGTCACGACCAGGAATTGCTCGAGCGGATCGTGGCACAAATTGGCAGTCGCAAGGTAAGAGACGGCAGAATCATCGTGTGCAGCAAATTTGTTTGCCGGTACAAACCATACCTGCTACGCGGGCATTGGGCGTTGGAATTCCTGTTTAGCATACACATTTGAAGCCGGCTTTAACTTTGTAACCTCGTATTTTATCAAAATTCTGAAACCGCCATCGGGGAATCGTCGCCTCGCCCAAACGACCGAGAATTAGGGCATTTTATATACGGGAAGGCCCGCAAATAAGATCTCGAAACTGACAGGTGCACACAGACGCACAGCCACAGAGACCAAACTTTTATATAAGGCAGGATATATGAAAAAGAGCACGTATGTGTTTGTATAGCTTTTCATTCTTTTTCAATGCATGTTCCCCTCATAACGGGTCAGTGCTTAGGGCTTATCATCACGGTTACGATCAATTACCGAACTATCTTTCACTAGCTGGCCATCATATCAACCGCTGGAAAGGCAAGACTTGGCAAAACCTTCTGGCAGAACATACTTCTCAAGGCTCTTGAGAAAGGAGAGGCTTTTTTTCGAGATGATGAGATAATCGGGTATGTCTAAAGCGAATGCCTATTATAATACCGGAATTCATAATACCGGATTTCAAAATACCGGACGCTAGAATACCGGACGTTCATAATACCGGACGTTCAAAATACCGGACGTTCATAATACCGGTGAAATACTATTAATATCCTACTTCCTACTATATATAAAAAAATAGTTCCTGTGGGTGTGTGTGTGTGCATTTGCATGCAACTTCCGTCAGGTTCTTCCAGTCGTATCTCAAGAAGGAGGGAAGCTAGGGGGGTGTTTGATACGTTATTCGGTGCGTAATGGCCTGGGAACGACTGCACACTTATCAGATTTTGGAAAAAGTTCTTTTTTCTACATTAAAATTAGGTTTTTCTGAAATTCTGGGCTTTCCTCTTTGTTAGGAATCAATTACCATACCCCGGAAGTGGAGGCGGCTCATAAAAAACAAGAAAGGGCGCGCTCTTCACTTTTGTCGAAAGTCTCATGACGGATTCCCATATCCGCATGATTCCTTTCGAGGGAAAACCATTGTCTAATCCAATCCGGGTCCCGCCGCGGGGCGCATGTGAGGAATTTCCTACCGTATCCGCCCCCGGCTCAGAGGGTCCCCAATTCAGTCCCGCGATTTATGGGTAATTCTCACGGGAACTGAACCCTTGTCGCTCGTCGATCCAACACCCTGTTCTGGACCCCAATCCCCGTGACTAGCATTGCTGGCGCGGGCGATTGGGTTTCCGATGAACAATGACATTTCCTCGTGCTCTCAATTCTCTTGTGTTCCGGTAATTGTGTGTCTACTAATAAACCTTTTGTCTCTATTTCTTTTCTATATTGGTAATCGCATTGTAAGCATTGGGAGAATCACAGAAATACTAAATCCACTGAACAACCGATGCCTCTGAATGGGGTTACTTTCTCATAAGGGTGACAGTGGCAACCTTCCTCATATAGTGGATCATATCCTATATGGGGAAAGGAGTGTCTCCCTTTTGACAACTTTTTTGTGCTAGAATTCGGGAAGCAGCATGCAAATTAAAGATTTTCACAGGGCCTAGACGGGGCCAGGGTTAAGCCGCGAAGCGGTTTTTCAACCCTGGTATAATACTATTTCCAACAGAAATCAAATCAGGTGTGGGAATGTATTTTTTATATATAAAAGCCTGTCCTCGTGTGTCGATGAATTCTGTATTAATACCGAATATGTGCTTCAACTATTTTTCAGACTGTTGTCAACTGTTGCTAACCTTCTTTTTTTCAACTAAAGGTTCAAACTTTCACTTATTCAAGCATTTTTGATACTTTTAAAAAAGTTTTTCATTATCGTTGAATTATGCTGCACTAGCATAAAAACATTTACGAGGCTATTTATTCTTATCCAGAATTTTTTTATGTTTCTTGGAAAACCAGGTTAGAACCCAACATGATTTGCATATCTGGCATTATGAACGTCCGGCATTTTGAATGTCCGGTATTCTGACCGCTATTCTAACGTCCCGTATATAAAATCCGGTATTATGAATTCCGAAATTGTGCAAAAGTCCCATCTAAAGCCTGCAGGCTTTGACCTTGACTTTCACATTACAGGGGAGCGAACGGCATCGCATTCAAACAAGGTTACGAGCGTGATACGGTCGGGATTTTGGTGTGGAACAAGGTGTTCATCCACAAGATGGCGAATGGAGAAGAGGTGGGATTTCCGCCGTTGGCCCGAATGACGATGTTAATTTTAGCTGGCTGTCATCCTCATGGATACCCAGGGCACCTTTGACCTTCAGTCGGAAAATGATGAATCGATTAACTATTTCGCAACCTCGCTCCTACTCTCCTCGGTCCAAGTGAGCGCATAAGAAAAATTTTGCGCTGAGCGGTGGGGGTAATTCAAGCCGCTGTTGTTTACTTCGATAGCCACGTTGTGTGGCTCTTTACATCTATCATTGCAACGCTTCTAGATTTTCAACGTCTGCCAAAAATTGGACTCTACCGACTTCGAAGCTTTGAGCACCTTCATCGACTATGGAGAGCGGACCGGCAATCATCTGAGTCAGGTTCGATAGTACCTTTGAAGATTTTGCGGCATCAAGGTTGACAAATTGAGCCCCTTGCCTAGGTTTTAATATGGACACCTTGTTGTTATGATAATATGGCTATTGTTGGCAAGCACCATATTTTTCTTTTAGCATTTCTTGTTCCTAATCCGGGATGCAATCAGTGGGTCCGGGCTCAGCCCCGAATTTCTGCAGCGGCTCCTGGCCGGCTCGTCCAAAGCCCAACGGCTGTACAAACTGATCACCGGATGCCTTGAGGCATTCGAGAAGGTCGAATCCTTCCTGGTGCCACGCCCGGACAACCGACTGGCTCAAGCTGATGCGGAAATCCTGGCCGGGGGTGCGTTGCTCCCCGATAGGTGTGATATAACCCTTCTGATTTTTTAGAATGCGGTGCCGAATTTTTGCAAGCTATCTCCGCCGCTGCAGGTCATGTATTGCGTTCGCTTCAACCGAAGCGAGCTATGGGGGTCCCACTGGATGGCCCGGGTTTCGGGAAATATGCGCAGGTACTTGTTGCGAAACTACTCCTACAGCCTTTCCGTAGATATCCGCAATAAACACCCCTTGTTAAAAGCGGCGGCACTTCAGCCTTTCTAATATTTACTACGTGTACCCAGCCCCTCTCCCCCTATAGCGGTCCGGTGGAAGCCCGGATTGGGATGGTTCCTACACAATTCGAAAGCGCTTGGGCGGGTGTCGTTTTGTTAGAATGTCTGGCATAATTTTGATATTACACGGGTTGCTAAAAACGAGTGGTGTTCCTGCGTTAAAATTTAATTAACACGCGGAAGCCGGATAAATCAGCTCATTTCAGGTTTTAGGAAATTATACATTTAGGACATTTCCTAAAAATGCACACGTTAGACGAGTTTTTTCTTTTGCAAGACCTGATAGACGGTGGCGCTCATAACGATTTCAGGAGGTTTTCAAGCAGATGGAATCGAGAAGCCACGACCAAATCGGAGGGTTTTACGAGGCTTGTTCAATCAGAAGACATAATACATTTTTAGGCGTTCAAATTGCAATCACTGGAAAGCGCAAGGGCAGCTGGCATCGCGAAGTACAACGAAGGATGGCGAGAGGCAACTCACGCTTGTGATTTATAGGGAATTTGTTTCAGTACGCCACCTTCTCAACAGTTCCTCCCGACGAGTACGCGCGAATCGCTGAGACGATTCTTGGGCAAGCGCAAGAGGTTTTATCTTTCATTTTAGCTGGATTGATTTCCTTAAGGCATACCTTGCAGTGCAGAGATACGGACAAACGAAATCCCTCGCCGCACATCTCCGTGACTTTTGCGAAGGTCTGCAGGCAAGCAGTCGTTTGCGTCCCCATAGCAGTAATATTTTCAGGAAAAAAACAGCGATAAGTGCGCAGCAAATAAGGAGATCTACAAGCATGAGCGTATTAATGGAGCAGTTGCTGACGCTTTGCGCGTATATCAAAAGCATATCCAGGCAAGTTCCATAGCGTCAACATGGGCCATACAATCCGCACTAAGAGTGGTTACGGCGTAGCCAACCATTCCAAGTAATAATGGCTTTTTCAGGACACAGTCATGCGTTTTATCAGGTTGGAAAGAAAGTAATGGCACAAAAACTTTGAACCGCTCGAAAAACTCGTAGGAATATCTAATTTCAATGTTCGATACATGTTTCTAGACCTCCCGAACCCCCCCCCCCATTTACCCCCATAGTTGTGGGGGTTGGATGGGGGTCCTAGGGGGTTGGGCGAAGGGGTTCGGGAGGTCTACATGCTTCGATAGGGCGTGGGAAGCTCTACCTCGGGAAGTGGGGAAGAGCTTCTAAGCGTCATATCTATGCATAGAGTAATTTGCATCCGGTACCTTTAACGCCAATCGCTAGATCTCAAGAAATAGATATCGATAGATGTTGAGATCATCAAAATCGGACTCTGGATGGCTGAGATCTGGGCCCTCCAAAATCAATTCATGTTCTCCATTTTTGCTCGGGGGCTGGAGAATAAAGCCGCAGTTTTTGGTTCGCGCCGACCAAATGTATGGGAATTCGGGGGAAAGTTCTAGGAAATGGGCAACATTTCATGGGGCCATATCTCGGCCATCAAGTGTCCGATTTTTACGATCTCCACATCCACAAGAGCAGGGCTGTTCACGGACGGGCCGGGCCAGCCCGGGACGGGCCGGACGGGCTGACTACCCAATTTGCATAAAATTAGCGGACGGGCTGGGACGGGCTGGGGAGCGGGCTGGACGGGCCGGGCTGAGCGGGCTGGAGCGGGCTGGGGTTATGCAAATCTGCTATGTTAATCATCCCGGGGTAGAGAAGGTAATGTGATCAGATGGCGTTTTATGCCCTTGTTTAATAAGGATTTATGGGATGTTTATTGTTTTCAGGTTAGCAGGACTCTCATTTTGGTGTTGTGGGGGGAGGGCCAAGTTTTATTTTTATTTTGATTTCATTGATCTGTTAAAGATACAGGTGTATTGTTACACTAATTTTAGTAGTCCTTGATTGCTCAAACTAACAATAACAATCGTACAAATTTGTGAAAATTGGCGAATTTAGACTTTTTTGGTAATTTTTCATAGTTTTTGACCAAAATAAATCAAAAATTTTCGAAAATTTGATAATTTTTTTTGCCGCAGGTTTATATTTAGAAAGTGTACAATACTATGAAAATAGTTTCTATTTCCCCGCGCTAGGCTCTTGCCTCATCCTTGGATGTAATTAACATAGCAGATTTGCATAACCCCAGCCCGCTCCAGCCCGCTCAGCCCGGCCCGTCCAGCCCGCTCTCCAGCCCGTCCCAGCCCGTCCGCTAATTTTATGCAAATTCGGTCGTCAGCCCGTCCGGCCCGTCCAGCCCCGGACGCCCGCGGGCCGGGCCCGAAATGACCAACCCTGCACAAGAGCTATCGATTGAGGTTATAGGTACCGCATGTAAATTGCGGTATGCAGAGACACGACGCTTAGAAGCGCGCACCCAATTTTCTTTGAAACTTCTCGGGCCTATATCTTGGCCTCCATAAATTTCGAGTCCGACGTGGGTCCTCCCAAAGTAGAGCATCCCACGCCCCATCGAAGCATGTATCGAACGTTTGAATTGGACCTTTCTACGGGTTTTCGAGCGGTTCGAAGATTTTGTGCCATTACTTTCTTTCCAACCTGACATAACCTATGTAAGCGCATCTAGGTAAACCGGATATTTGGAGCTTCCATATATTTTCGATAATTTAGCCTGGCCTTAGCCAACTCGAGCATCAGCAATCGCGACACGAAGTGCAGGCCCTGCACTCGGCGGCTCAGCGAGCCGCTATCGATTTCTACGAAAAAGGTGCCGCTATTCATATGCCTAGCATTTATTTTCAGAAACTGCATTATTCCTTGCCGACAGCTACACGGTCATTATGCAAAACAAGGAGAAGCTTGTACAACTGTTGGAGGTATCCTAGCCAACATTAAATAGAACCAGGGTTGAAAAGCCGCTTCGCCACTTTTCAACCCTGGCCCCGTCTAATCCTATGATGGTCTTCATTTTGTGCCCATTGTGCCCATATTCCGATAACAAAAAATGACAGAAGTTTCCTGAAGCCTTTATATAGGCTACTGCAACTTCCGGCATATGCTAATTTTATCCTAACAAAGAGTGCGGCCCAATTTTCATGAAAAACTTACTTTTAATTTCGAATACACCATATTTTACAAAATCTAAAATGTGTGCAGTCTCCTGCCCCTTACGCATCTAATGACGTATCAAACACCTCCTCAAAGCCATCCCCTCTCGAGATACCCTCCGGACACGCTGACGGAAGTTGCAGGCAAAGTGGCACCAGGGACGTAGCGTAAGGTGGGCCCCCTGGGCCCGGTGCCCCCCCCCCCCCGAAATCGGCCGGGGCCCAAAAATTTCATAAGGGGGGTCCCTTATGATTTTTATTTTCTCAAAAATTTTGCTGCCTGCGGCGCTATTTTTTCACGTTTTTACTGCTATTTATAGAGCTATGTTGCCTTTTTTCCAAAATTTTTCGCCTGCGGCGCTGTTTTTTCGTTAATTTTTTGAGTTTTTCGTAAAAAAATTTTCGGGGCCCCCCCCGAAATTTTTTTCTGGCTACGCCCCCTGAGTGGCACACACACAGGGACACTATTTGCTGTCCTATATTTTATAGGGGTGAAGTCACAACCCCGAAATAATTTGCGTGAATTTCGCAGGAAATCCGAATGAAAACTGGAATTGTCCGGGAAAAACAATGCTGTCATTTTTCGGGGTAAACGACTTCGGGGTAGTGACTTTTCGGGGTAATGACCGGACGCCATTTTTTATATATAGTAGGATGCGCATATGACAATTGATTTTAGTATGACAAATAGTCTTTGTTACCTTTGATCGGAAAAGCACAGTCGTCCAACAGACCGCCGTCCAACAGATAAGCGTGTAGACAGAGCGTGGTTTCAAATAGACCTAGCCGTGAATGCAACTTCCCAAAAAGTGAATTTAGGAAAAACTGGAGGATCAGTTGCGCAGCAACTCCCAACATTGGGTGGCGATCCGCAGCGCGGAAATAATTGATGCACGAATCGAAGATTTCAGCCTTTTACTCCAGGAGGTATGTCGGGCTACGCGTAAAAAACCCTATTTTTAGAAAAGCAAAACTGTGCAGAGTCAGCAAGAACTCGAAGAAGCGCTTGCCGAGTGCTATGCGAAGGTCGAAAAGGATTTGGAGGTGGAGCAGCAAGCGATGATCGATCAACTACTTGAGGCGCAACCCGAACAAGATCCACAGCTCGTGGCCAGTCAGATACAAAGCAACCGCGAGCGCAGGTTGAACCGAAGCCTCAAGGTAAATAAGATTTTCTGTCTGCAACGCCCTATCTAGGCGATGGAAAGCGAGTTCATTCGCAACGCGACCACCACGCTCGACATGAAAAGGATGGCCGCCGAGATGGATCGTCAGAAGCAGGAACACACTAGGGAAGCCCAACAAATTCAAGAAGAAATGAAGCGTAAGCTGGCGGAAGCGGAACACCTACTCAAGAAGAACTCCGATGACGAAAAGAGGTTGAAACAATGGAGAGAGGAGGCTGCGGAAAAGGAGAAAGCAGTTTTGGCAAAGCAAGAAGCTCTCAGTGCATCTATGAAACAGTTCGAGCGTGACACAGCGGCACGGAAACGCGATCTTGGTAATTTATTCGAGAACACAAAGAAATCGGTACACATAGGGTAACGGGGGGGGATAAAATAACGGGGGCACTCATTATTATGAAATTTGCAATTACTGAGGGATTTTGCCAGTGCCATTCGATAGAGCGGCGAAAAATATACTAAGAGAATTAATTTCAGCCCAAAATAATGTAATGGAAATTTTTTATTGAATAAACAAAAATTGAGGAAAATCTATGGGCAGCACATAGGATAACGGGGGAGTCAAATTTTCGAAATTTTCGAAATGTTTGGTATTTTGAAAACGTCATTCGATAAAGCGTCGAAAACTACCCTAGGAAAATTAATTTCAGCCCGAAATAACGTAAATGAAATTTTTTATCGAATAAACAAAAATAGATCAAAATCCATGGGCAGCACATAGGATAACGGGGAAGCCAAATTTTGAGATTTTCGATATTTTGAAAACGCGAATCGATAGAACATCAAAAAATATACTAAGAGATTTTTTTACAACGCGAAAAAACGTATTATAAAAGTTTTATAGCTTAAAAACTATTTTTGAAAACTATGGGCAGCACATAGGATAACAGGGGGAAAAAAATTTTCGGCGTTTTGAATATTTTCGAGATTTTGAAAATGCCATTCGATAGAGGACCGAAAAATATACTAAGAGTTTTTTTTTACAGCCCAAAAAAGCATATTTAAAAATACTTTTATCATATAAAAAGTTTGAGTGCCCCCGTTATTTCCCCCCGTTATCCTATGTGTACCAAGAAATCTTTCCATTAGACGTGCAAGTGAAGTGGTAAGCACAGAAATACGTAAGATAATAATCTTGTTTGACCATCCTCAAAGTTTTCCACTGAAACAAAAGACTTAAAATGTTTTTGGTTTAGAGAAGAAGGAACTCGAGCAGAAAACACAGATGGAAGCCAGCATGCGGAAGCTGCAAGCAGAAATGGAAAAACAAGCCATCGACCGTGAGCTAATGAAAAAAGAGCAGGAGGGCATGCGCGCGAAATACGAGCAAAGGATCGGGAAACTAGAGAAGGAAAAAGAACGAGTGCGCCTCCAGTAAGTGAGATACATCAGCCGAAATGAAATCTAGGATGGAAAACACGGAGCCGGCTATTGGCATCGACCTCGGGACAACCTATTCTGCGGTTGGTATGTGCGTTGGCGATGAAGTGGTTATCATTGCCGATGAGCATGGTAAGTGGGTGTATTAAATTTCTTGACGCGTTTTATCTCGAAAACCACGCCAGATTGGCTTTCGGGGTAAACGGGATCGAGTTCTCCTCATTTTTCTACACTGGCGGACATAATTATAGCCTCAGTGAAAATTTTTCGAAAATCTCGATTTCTGGCCGTGTTCATTGAAAGCGTCTATAAGGGAAAGTAGCGGTATTCTACAAAAATGTCATACCACAAACCCTTTTTGTGATTCTCTGGACAAAAATTTTTTTAGGAATATTTTCCCAAAGCACTTTGAAAAAGGGACATAATTATAGCCTCACTTGGGTAACATTTAAATAAAAAATTAAATACTCTCACAAATCAATAAGAAACAATTCCAATAATCTTTGGCTACACCATTTCATGTAATTTGATGGGGGGAGATGCCTCTCCAGGCCAGAATACAGGCTGACGATCGACTTTTTGCTTGACCGGATGCAAGGTGGAGACAATCCTCTGTTACGACGCGATACTCTTTTCTTCTGCTTAGATTCTGAATACCGGGGAGCTTTGGACATATTTAAGCATTCTGGCAAGGTAACGCACCTTCGATTCTCTACCGTTTGCGAGATAATATGGCGCAAAGTTGGCGTTTTTTGACCCACCCTGTATTTTTTCTTGATTGCTTACCCTGTACAGGGTGTCCCAAAAACCACCACTACCTAGCGATCCGCAGTCAAGTCCGATTTTTATGATTTAGCTACGTATTGAAAGCTCTCGAAAAGGCGAGAAAAAAGGAGGGTTGATTTTCTAAGATAAAATCTGATTCCATCGATATTTAAGATTTTCCTAAAAAACCGGTAATTTTTCAACAAGAATTTCGCAATTAGCATGCAGATCTCGCATAAGTCAGCAGTTTTCATGGGTTTTGGACGTAAAATTAGCGAATAAAAATGCATAATAAAAAATGAAACCTCCTTGTTTACTCGCCTTTTCGAGAGCTTTCGATAGATACCTAAATTGTAAAAATCGGAATCGACTGCGGACGGCTCGGTGGGGGGGGGGTTTGTTTGGGTCACCCTGTAGTTGTCACGCCGATCGCTCCAGAGGGACTTTCTGCGTTTTGGCTTGTGGGTCCCCAAATTAAAAGTTTAGGGAAGACAACGATGGCATCCCAGGTGGCCTTCCACGACGAGAAGGTGCTTGTCGGTGAGTCGGCCAAGGTGCAGGCAACCCGGAATTCTGGGAATACTATATATGGTCAGTGATTTATGTAATTTAGAAGCGTTTCGCCATTCTCGCTATTGATCTTTCGGAAGCCTTCGGTTTCCGGCTGCCGTATAGCGCTTGCTGTGCCAAACTAAATTTTCTAGAAGCCAAACGTGCGATGGGCAGGCTTTACAAAGACCCGGCACTTGAGAAGTGCCTAAAGCTATGGGAGTTCAAGGTCATTGAGCAAGCTGGGGAGCCGGCCTTTCAGGTTGAACACAGTGACAAACGGGTGTACACCCCCGTTGATATCTCGGAAAAGATCCTGACCGAACTGAAGGTATGGTTTGAATTTAGCTTCTCGACCCTTGCCTGACCGGTCCGTACACGTAGTTCAGAACCGGGCATCGGCCTACATCGGAAAACCGGTAAAGAAAGCGGTGATCACGGTTCCTGCATACTTCAATGATGCGCAACGGGCTGCGACCAAAGAAGCCGCCGAAAAGGCTGGACTCGAAGTCATACAACTTCTAAATGAACCCACGGCCGCGGCGATCGCATTCGGACTTGCACAGCACAGTGAGAAGAAAAGGAACATTCTCGTCTACGATTTCGGAGGTTAGCACGTTCAACGTTTTGAAAGACCTTTCTGCCGCTTAAAAGGCCGTTTGCGACCGACGCGTACAAGGCTTGGCACAGTTTTTTTCGACCTATTTTTTATGACGTCATCTGAAAGAGCATGGTCGAATTAGTAGAGTGGGATGGTTTTGAAAGTTTTAAAAGTTTAATTTTGAGGTTAAAATGGGCCTCAAAGTTGCCGACACCCAAAAAATATATCGAAAGCTACTGAACGGAATTTGCTGAAAATTTGTGTCAATACCTAATTTGGTGTGGGGATCATTTCTCTAATACATCGCGAAGCTCGAAAATGCCCGGAACATAGGTGCATTGCGTACACAAAACAGTTTTTCCGTTCTGTCCGGAACTGGGCGATTGGGCGGCTCTGTTGATTACTGTAGAAAGATGCGCAAGAAAATTCTGCATCGAATGGTGTATCAAACTAGAGCCGCCCGATCGACCAGGTCGCGCTATAAAGCATTTACTAGGCAAAAATTGGCCCAAAAGAGGCCCCGAAAACTTATAAAATTCAATTCAAATTTCTTTTTGCTCTTTTTTGCAATGGCTTCAGCATGATGACTACATGCAAACTAATGCCTCAGATTTCGTTATTTTGAATTTTATAAGTTTTCGGGGCCTCTTTTGGGCCAATTTTTGCCTAGTAAATGCTTTATAGCGCGACCTGGGCGATCGGGCGGCTCTAGTTTGATACACCATTCGATGCAGAATTTTCTTGCGCATCTTTCTACAGTAATCAACAGAGCCGCCCGATCGCCCAGTTCCGGACAGAACGGAAAAACTGTTTTGCGTACGCAATACACCTATGTTCCGGTCATTTTCGAGCTTCGCGATGTATTAGAGAAATGATCCCCACACCAAATTAGGCATTGACACAAATTTTCAGCAAGTTTGGTTCAGTAAATTCAAAGAAATTTTTTGGGGTGGGCGACTTTAACGGTCATTTGAAGGGCACGTTCAGGGACGTTTTTTTGGCAAAAAGCAAAGATTTTTGCCGCGGCCGGGGGTCGAACCCGGACCCCCCGCTCGGGAGGCGCGGATGGATACCAATCAGCCACAGCTAAAACCTGGCGAGGGGGGTAAGGGGCGCCCCACGCCGCAAGGGGCGGGGAATGGCCTGTCACAGCACGGGCAGGCAGTGCGCGCGGTCCCTACGTCCATAGGGTGTACACGTTGGGACGAGTACACGGCCCCTCCCTGAACGTGCGCTTTAAGTCCCAAAATGAACTTTTTGAACTTTCAAAACCATGCAGTCCGACTAATTCGACAATGCTCTTTCACATGGCGCCAAAAAAAAAAACAGGGTGGAAAAACTGTGCCAAGCCCTAGGCCGTCCGCGGGTCGGTTCGGGTGACCCGCCGACGGCCTTTTAAATAGGCACTTCGGGTCTATAAAATTGTCTTTGATGATTTGGAGTGGTACACGCCAAGGATTTAGGAGGAACTTTTGATGTATCGATCATGGAAGTTTACGGAAGCGAGATGACGGTCAAATCGACATGTGGCAATCCGCACCTTGGCGGCGAAGATATTAACAAAGTGCTCTTGGAATACTGTATCGAAGATGGAAATCTTGGGACATTAGATGGACGAGCGTCCTCGCGATTACGCCTCGCTTGCGAAACTGCTAAAATCCAGCTCTCCAAAGAGAAGGAGGTGAGAATTGCTTATCAGGCATTCTCCGGCGCGATGCATCATTTTAGATCAACCGAAATAAACTAACTTTTCAGGCGGTAATTGATGTTCCGGTCTTGGCCAATCAAAAAGATTACACCAAAACGATGAGCCGTGATTTCTATGATGAACTATGCAAAACACTTTTTGAAAAAACACTTCTCCCTGTGGAACATGCACTAGAAGATTCAGGCCTGAAAGCCAGTCAGGTTTGCCAAAAGGATATTGAGCGTTTAATGAGGGAACCCCAGATAGACGAAGTGGTGCTCGTTGGTGGCTCGAGCTACATCCCAAAAGTTCGCTCGATGCTCCAGGAGAAGTTCAATTTCGCATCGCTGAACACTGCAATCAACCCCGAAGAAGCCGTCGTCGCTGGGGCTGCATTGCAGGTATAGTTCCTGACGAAAATATTCTATACAAAGAAGCCTAAACCTAAGCCTATGCCCACACTTGATTGGGCAGCTCCGGTCAGGTTTTAGGCGGCTGGGTTCGAGCCCTGGAGTAGATTACAGTAGACGAAGGGCGTAGGCACTTCATCTCACGAATCAAAAGGCATTGTCATCATTGCTGGCTTATTAAAAGGCCATCCGCGAGTCACCCGAACAGTCCCCAGTATCGCATGTCACAGTTTTTTTTCGGCCCCGTTTTTTTGATACCATCTGATAGAGCAAGTTCGAATTAGTAGGGCTGCATAGTTTTTTAATGTTTAAAAGTTCATTTTTGGGGCTTAAATGGCCGTTAAAGTTGACTGCCTCGAAAAACTATCTCGAAAACTACCTTACCAAATTCGCTGCAAATTTGTTTTGATGATTTGTTGTAATTTGTGATAATATCTAATTTGGGGCGGGGATCATTATTCTAATACATTTCACATGAAAATGGCCGGAACATCGGAATCTCGCCTACTCAAATGAGTTTTTCAAGAATTACTATTTAATATGAAGTTGTCCCCACTCTAGAAATACACTTAAAAGATGCGCAATTAAATTCTACATAGAATGATGTGTTTTCCAACTTGGCGAAAAATTCCTATTTCCGGCGGTTTTTTGGCTTACAATTAGTAATGTATTAGAGAAATGACCCCCGCCCCAAATTTTCTTTTATTAGGTATTGATACAATTTTCAGCAAGTTTTTGGCTGACTAACTCTCCAACTCTCCAGTAACTCCAACGATAATTTTTGGGGGTGGGTAGCTTTAACAGTCATTTAAAGTCCAAAAATGAACTTTTTAAACACTAAAAACTATGCAGCCCTACTAATTAGAACTTGCTCTATCAGATGGTTTCAAAAAAACGGGGCAGAAGAAAACTGTGACAAGCCTAGTTCGGCTCTCTGGCAAACGGCCTTTTAAACGGGAACATATAGGCAGTTTAGGCGGCCAAAGCGGTTGGCAATCAATTCGAACGTGTAAAAAATATCAAGTTCACGGACGTGATCCCGCTGACGATAGGCGTCGGCATAATTCGCGATCGTGTCGTGGTACTGATCCCGCGCAATACGGCATATCCAGTGAAGAAAACGGAAAGCCTGACAAATCCTTACGATTATCAGAAGGAGTGCCATATCCAGGTAGTTTCTTTTTTTTCTCAAGTCAGTACGAGACGAGGCGCGGTTCTGGACTGTTAGTGGGGGGTTAGCAGGGTGGAAAGCACTTTCTGTTTTTCCACCTATATTTTTATGGTATTTTTAGTAGTTTTTGATTGCTGCAAAGTTATAAAATACCAGCGCCCAAAACCCGCTTCGCGGGCCTTGGGCGCTGGAATCATGCCTTTGCATGAGAAATTTGACTTTCCGATTGCCAGGGTCCTTCGGACCCCCTCCCCTCCCCCGAGCAAACTCACGAGTGCAACTGGCAAGAATGAGTAAATTTCTATTTTTTCACATTATGCAAATTAGCTCTCCCGGACCCTCCAAAATCAATAAAATCGGCTTTAACTTTGTAAACTTAGATTTTATCGGAATTCTGAAAACGCCATCGAAAAGAGGAGGGTCGATTCCCCCGGGTGACGGAGAATTAGGGCATTTTGGACACGGGAAGGCCCTCAAATCGGGCGACGAAAGTGACATCCGCACACACACACAAAGATACGCGACCAAATTATATAAGGTAGGATAATTTTGAAGTTTTGGTGATTTTTCATACATTTTTGACCAAAAAGTCAAGAATTTTCGACAATTTTTATCTTTATACCAGGGTTGAAAAGCCGCTTCGCGACTTTTCAACCCTGGCCCCGCCGATCCCAGGATATTCTTCGCTTTGCATAATTCTCGCGATTTTCGATGACAAAAAATGAGAAACGCCACCTATTTTCCCTTATATAGGCTACGGCGACTTCCGGCGTATGCTAATTATTTCCTAACAAAGAAGGTTCTTGATTTTTCAACAAAAACTTAATTTTAACGTCGAAAACAGCGAATTTTTGAAAATTTTGTGAGTGTGCAGTCATCTCAAGGCCATTACGCATCTAATGAGGTATAAAACATACCCCTAACCACCCCCCTTATTGAGATACTGCTGGAACACGCTGACGGAAGTTGCATGCAATGCACACACATACACACACACACACACACACAGACCATTTTTTTATATATAGTAGGATCTAAAAACTATGAAAAACGCAATAAGAATGGTTTAGATTTTGCTATGGGGCCGTAGAGAATCATAGGTCCACTAATAGTCCGGAATCGAAAATGCCGCGTTCAATGAACTTCATAGAAAGTCTAAAATATTAGCCACTATTTACCAAATTTTCACAAAATCACGGAGAGCAATTCGACATCTCCTTAACATTGAAAAGCTGATTTTCAGGTATACGAAGGAGAAAGTAAGACCTTCAGTAAGAATACCACCCTGGGGTCGTTCACGATTCCACTGGCACCAGTTCCCGCCAATCAGGCCAAGATCAGCGTCACTTATGAAATTGACCAGAATGGAACGCTAAGAGCTACGGCCGAAGATTTGGCCACTGGAAAACATGGGGAAGTGACGATTGAGCGTGAAAAGTACGGCAAGGCAACGGTAAGGTCTAAAGAGAATGCCGGCTAGCGCGAAAAAATACGTTTGTAAAAAACCTGCAAAAAATGTCGAGAGAGTGGTAAAATTCGGTCGAAATTCAGTTTCGAAATCCTAGGAAGCCGTTCGATTAAGACGAAAGAATAATTTTGAACATATCGGGAGCGCTGTTGCTTAATTGTCTGGAGCGCTATTTACTAAAATCTTGCAGATCTTCGATGTGGAGAATTACCTCGCGGACAAAAGTCAATGGAAGGCCACCAGTGATTGAGCCCCACAATCCGCTAATTACCGAGCTACTCAAAATACCGATGTATTTTTTGACAATAGGTTTTCTCCTTTGGCAATACCTGCGCTTTTATGTGTCTCGATCTGAAATTGATTGCCGGTATTTTTGAGGTTTATGATTAGTGTTGGACAGCACCCCAAAGAGAGCACCCCGGGGTGCTTTTTTTGCAGCCCGGGGTGCCTTTAAAAAGCACCCCGGGGGCTCTGAAAAGCACCCCGGGGTGCCTTTACTAGGGAATGTTCTCCGCTCGGCCTCGAATTTCGGATTGAAAGTTAGCTCATCTTGTAGAGCTCGACGAGACGAATCGATTGATGTAACTTTTAGCTGCGGATACTGTAATACAACAAAGTTTTTACACAGCCCTTTAAAGTTTTTACGCGCCTTTGATAAGCCCTCCCCACGCGCCCTTCACCGTGCTCTGGTGGCCTAGTGGTGTAGCAGTGGGCGTGTGTGGAATCTAACGAGGGTTCGGACCCGCTCACGATTTTTATTTTTTGCTTTTTGGTCCGAAGCCTCCTTTTTGCGTTCTGAAGGCCGTGAAGAACTTTTTATTCATCATTTCTCCACTAGGAAGTGCTCCCAACAAAAATGAGGCTTCGGCAAAAAAAACAACAATTTTTTGACCCCAGTGGCTGGTGCTCTAGCCTCCAAAATTTTAGATAAAATTTCAACAGGTGGGCAATCATCAATAAAAATTCCAGAGCACCCCACTGGGCGGCGGGGTGCTCCTAAAGGCGCCCCGGGGTGCTCTCTTTGGGGTGCTGTCCAACACTATTTATGATATTTCTACTTGAAAAATAACTCATCAACTATACAAATTTTGCGGCGGTGTCCGTCCATCCGTCTGAAGCCAACTATAACTCGATGGCGAAATGAGCTAAAGCATAGGTCTCTTCGGATTCGGATAGAGCGTGGTCAGAAACCCCCAAACTGATGAAAAGAAGTAGTAAAAAGTTTTCGTTTCAATAAAAATAATTAACTTTGAAAGTGGAGCCTTAATAAAACGAGTGGGGGGCCCTCTCCCCGGCAGGCCACGCCCCTTCCCCAGCACCCCTGCACCAGTTTTTACTTATTGTTATTCATTATTCCAATCATTTAAAGTAGACCTCCCGAATCCCCCCTTAACCCCCCTTAACCCCCCTCCGAACCCCCTAAGAACCTCCTAAGAACCTCCCTCCGAACCCCCCTACAGAGGCGCTCCAACCCCCCTAAACCCCCCCACCCCCTTGAACCCCTCCCAATCCCCCTAAACCCCAATTTGGCGCACCCATTAATTTTTTGGCGCAATTAGTCAAATAACGCGATTTTTGGGCTTAGATGTGGTTTATAAATGATTCACCTGACTCGAAAATATAAACAACCATTCAGATGCGGTCAACAACCCATGAAACTCAATTTTTAGGGCAATTTGGGTGAAAAAAACTGTAAAAACTTATCGAAACCTTTGTGCTGTAAAGATTGTAGGACAACTATTGGTGCTTGCTAACCATAATACTGACCAAAAAAACCGGTGGAAACCGGTTAGAATTGCTAAAAAACACTCGGTAAACACGAATTGAGCGTCAAAATCGCTAAAATATATTCCCCTGGGGTTGTAAACTATTGACTGATAGTCTTTACTTATTTTAATTGATTAATAGACGAAAAATTTGAAAATTTCTTCATATATGTATATCATTTCACTGGGCGAACACCCCTAAAAACCCCCCTAAACGCCCTCCCAGCCCCCCTTCTCGAGGAGCCTTTTGGGGGCGTCGTGGGTGGGGCCTGGGGGCGGCGTAGGTGGGGCTTTTTTTCGGTATGCAGCTATGTAAATTGCAAAAAGTCGTCTGAAAAGCGTTATCAGAATGTGACGAAAAGTCGTTATCGTCGAAAATCGTTATGAAAAGCTTTCTTCCCATCGAATTACATCTGATCGAATTGCATCCCACCGAATTACATCCCATCGAAACTACGATTCATCGAAATTACGACTCATCGAAATGTCTGTTTTTTAGGATTCGCGGGGGGAATCAAATTTTTTTCGACCCAACCTAAATTTTTTCTATAAATAGCGGATGCGGTTCTAAATGGTTTTTGCCCACCAATTTTTTTTTCCTGGCGGCCCCGGTTGGCCTAGTAATCAAATGTCTTTTTAAAAAAAGTTAGAAAATTGTTTGAAAAAGCCGAAATTTTAATCATTCTTGGCCGAAAATTCATTTTTCGACCCAAAATTAAATGTTTTTTTTCATTAAAATTTGTGTAGTAGACCTCCCGAACCCTCCCCCCCTAAACCCCCCTAAACCCCCCGCCCAACCCCCCTCTGTGTTCGTCTGCGTCTCTCCTCTTTCCCCACTATTTCGCCCCTCTCGCGCGAGATAGTGGGGAAAGGGGGAGGGAGCAGAGAGGGGTTGGGAGGGGGGTTTAGGGGGGTTGGGGGGGTTCGGGGAGGTCTATTGTGTAGGTTTTATACTTCGGAATAGCAAAAAGCCATTTAGAAACGTATCCGCTATTTAAAGAAAAATTTAAGCTCGGGTCGAAAAAATTTGGTTCCTCGAGTTCCTAAAATCCTAAAGAACAGTCATTTCGATGAGTCGTAGTTTCGATGAGTATTAGTTTCGATGGCATGTAATTCGGTGGGATAAAAATATCCCATCTGAAGCCATCAGGAAGGCATCTGTGTGGTGGTCAGGCCCGTAGGAGGGGGGGGGCAGGGCCATTCTGTACTGCACGACGCCGAACAGGAAGACGTTCAGGGACATCACCGGCACATCAATTCCCTGTCCGATTCGGAGGTGTATAGGTAATCCATCAAAGAGGGCGAGGGTGGCTCTATTGAGACGTTGAATTTTCTTGCTATCTGATGATTTGACACTAATGGTGAAATTGGGGTACTTCAACTGTGCGGCCAGTTCCAGATCGAAGAAGTCCTGAAATGTATATGCTTGCATGTGCGCGTTGGCATATTGTATCAACTGTGGTGTCAAATTCTTAGCTGCAATATCGACCCCTTCGTATTTGCCTGCCCGCTGATCCACCGACTCCAACAGGGCGATTAGACGTCTTTCGTGTAAAGGAACCAAGAATTTCCATCTTAAGGCCTTCAGCCCGCCTGGCACTGAGTTTGGATCGGATATGCAAACCCTTACCAGGGTCAATCTGGCGATAAGACGCCGGTGGAAGGAGATGGGTAGATCGACAAAGTCCATTGCGCACTTCACCTCAGGCTCAATGTTTCAGAAAGAATTTGAATAGGTAGATTCAAGAAAAGAAGAGTCGTGACAAAGAAGTTTGCGAGGTGCGGACGTGGTTTGGCAGCGAAAAATAGCTCTACAGGGTGTCTCAGGATTATCCGGACAAAATTTCAATGCCATTTCTTCGTATTATTTTCCTGTGCTATGCGCACATCTTGTAGCTCCTATCAATCTTTGAGGTATTTTTGAGGCACTGGCAAAGAAAATGTCGCGAGGCTATGACATATTGCTTCGTAAAAAAATCGAAGAAGTTTGAACGTAATTTCTCCCATCTGGCAAACCCTCAAAACGCATGCTGTTTCCGACGCTATAAAAATCTTGAATATAACCGGCATAACAAAGTAACCACAAAAAGAGATCGGAAATAATAAGTCCATGCTCAGTCCGGCCAAAAAACGCCAGGTTGACTCTAGGAAAAAATCAGCAAGCCAAAAAGATGAAATCAAGTCACGCGCCGCCGTATTTACCTTACAAGTTTTAGCCCGGAGGAACTCTAAAAATCCGATGAGATACTTTCAAAGGATAAAAACCTAAATAGCTACAGTAACAATGATGTACAAGCATTTAGACCAAGTTAGCTTTGGTTTCTGAGGAGCTTGAGCACGAGCAACCTTCGAAACACCCTTATCAGCGATGCAAAGGAAACTGATATTAAATTAGGAAATAATCAGTGACATGACCAAACCTTGGCGCAGACAGGTCCGTTTTGCCAGAAAACGTCATCTCTTGCCCAGAAAAACTTCGGAACACTTTTTGAACTTTTGCCCCAAGTTTCGTGCTATTTAAGAGGCAAAAAATCTTACCGCGTTCTTCGCTCGATTCTGAAGTTATTAATGCGTCTTCAAAAATTTTTTTGCCCAGAACATTGCAAACGCCTCAAAAACTATGAAATACATTAGGTTGACAGACAACAGCGGTAAAGGTGAAAAAAAGGCTATTTCGCTTTGTCCGGATAATCCTGAGACACCCTGTAAAGCTGCCGGGACCATTACCTAAGCAATATGACCTTAGAGACAAATAATAAAATCCAACACTTGGATATGTATGACCTGACAAGTGAAGTGCACCAACCTAGCGTGAGCTTTCATTTCAAAAATAAGTGGGTCTGATAGAGTCGGCGACGGGGATTCCGAATATCCAATCAAATGGGGAAAAAAAAGTTATGAGCTTTTTTTGAAGTATTGCATCTGTTTCGCGCGCACCCTTATGAAGGCCTTCTGGGGATTGGAGTCCGTCTATCCCATGTCTAGTGGCTAAGTCCGGACGGAAGAGCCGCCAAAAAGCAAAAGTTCTGCATGACGTCCGGAAGTCCACCGGACGTCATGCAGAACTTTTGCTTTTTGGCTGTAGTATCTTATTTGGTAGTACCATAGGAGCATAGAACTTACAAATTCCGTCGAATTGGAAAGGGCGAAAAATTTTTAGAAAATTTTTTGCATGTTATTTAGAAAATCTTGATGCCAAAAATTAGTGCTTATCTATCTATTGCTAACTGCAAAATATCAGAAAGATCGGATGGTAAAGAAATTTTACCTGGAATTAGTTCTCCAAAAAGTCGGAATTTTCCAAGGCTAGTTAAACCGATCAATATTCTTTATTACTTGTTTGATAGCGCATTCCCAGAGTTTTATTTTGATACCCTTGAGATCCCGCTAGCTAAGTTGAAGCCGGAAGATCAGTCCCCAAAAAGTCCGAAGATCGCGTCCGATAAACAGTGTGTTATACAGCTAGCCTCGAATCCTGTTCCCCCTCCAATTTCTTGGACCCGCAATCCGCATTCCGGCTTTTCCTCTTGACGTCCCATCGGCACGCGGTGATAGGGGACAGATAAGCACAAGGCTTCTAGTATATATTAATACAGGACAGAGAGGCTTCCCTATCTTTTTCTGGTTGGGACGTTCACTTTCCAGGGCAGTACGGCTGTTAATTTAGCCATTTTTCGAGGAAATTTGACTTTTGCACGGAAAAATTGTATAAAAATGATCTTTTGGAGCTTTTTTGGTTAAAAATTGAGAATCTAATTTAGAAGGCTATTTTCAAGGTGGAAACAGTATTTGCTATGAAAAATCTGTCGGAAAGGGCTGCTAAAGTACTGGGAATCACATAAAAACTAAATCCCACTGTTTTTCGGGTAACAAAAGCGCATAACTTTTTGCCGATGCGAGGCTAGGTTGTGTTTTGTATTTTCTAGCCTTTTCTGACACCCCGCCCCCCTGAAAAGTTAGATATATAGATTTTTATTTGCATTGGCTGTCAATTTATTGGAATTCGATTATTTTTTTTGTTTCTAGGATGCTCCGCTACGTATCCCTGCTTGCCGTCGTCGCAACGGCCATCTCGGCCGCGTGCACTGATGGAAAGGAAAATGCCTTCACACTGGCCAACGTTAATGATGGTGCGGATTACTTACCTATTCTTTAAAATATTTTGTTTCCAGCCAGCCTCTCGATCCACTTCGAAAACGTCGTCGTCCAGACCTACGATGCGAACATGCAGCCAGTTTGCGAGAAGAATGCCCCGTCCCTCAACCTCCCCGGCGTCATCAAGCTTGTTTCGGGTTAGTTTAACTTTTTAAAGCTATCAATTTAAACTATTTTATTTCCTTGTTTCGTTAACTGGTCTCCAATAAACACAATAAAATACTAAAACCTAAAAATAGGCAATTTTTGAAAATTCTAAACACTGCATAAGTTACTAGGCTATAGAAATACAAAATAATAGAGGTTAGACTAGTTTAAGTTATAAAGTTTTTTGACAATTTAGTAGATTTAGAAACGGCATAACTTTTGATTGCTTGTTTTAAGCAAAAATAACTTTATTTGTGTTTTTCAGGAGACATTAAGGTCACCGCCGCCAACGATTTGTCCCAAGATGAGGCTGATGTAAGCATCTGTCATTAATATAATTAACTTCCTTGTTTTTTAGCTCTCCCTGAAGAAGGACTCCCTTCTGGTCGGAACCGTCTGTGATAATGGCAAGAGCAAGAACCCAATCCTGCCCGACAAGGACTGGTGCGTTTTCCCGTTTTTTAGTTTGCATTTCACCTCCCTTTTTTGGTTTAGAATATAAATTAATTTTGGCCATTTTTTCAGCAAGATCACCGATGTCTGCAGCCTGCTGGGCGCTGATCTGTGCAAGCTGATGGGAACCCCTGGAACCTATGACTTGGCCACGATTGAAAAGGATCTCAACATCACTTCCACTATCACTCTGCCGAATATCAATGGAGCTATCAACTCGATTCTTAAGGTGTGTGTTTTCTGCCGAGCAAAGACTTTAACTATCTTCGAAGTAACTGCTTTAACTCTATTTCCTAGTTTTATGAGTTCAAAAATTTTCCAAATTAGCGTTTTGATTTAGAATTTTCGAAAAATATTTGCTAGCCAGCGGCTTTTCGTCAATTTTCTGCCCGACTGCCAAGATTCCGAGACACACCCTAAAACGTCCCCGTCCATTGGCAACTCCCAGCCCTTATCAGGAAATTTAACCAAAAATTACAACTCTCTGAGCGACCGGGTGCCACTGAAAACCCATAACCCTTATCTGTAATCCGGTCAATCGGCTGAAAGTACGAAGATCCGTCTGCAAACGGATATACTATAGTTTTAGGTGTTTTCATTGCTAGTTGTCATTTTTATTTTCCGATTTTCAGGGCAACTGGCAAGTCGGGATTTCTTTGAATGGTGGAGGCAAGACCATCGGTCAGATCAAGCTCCCCGGAAACGCCGACTGGATCTACATCAACTAGATACTACGGGATACCACTACTACTTGGAGATAGTATTCGATGTATATATAACACCAAAGAGTGGATGCGTACGCATAAATTATTGCGAAATGGGCAGAACACAGAATGCAGGCACTTAGAAATTGATAAAGTTCGATTCTAGGGTTCTTGTGTAAAACTGCATAGCTCAACCAAAGATTTTGCACGACACGGTACAACAGGGCTTAACGGTATAAGGAAGGCCCAGTAGATCAAGCCTCATCTAGAATTGGCAACAAGCCTACCGGAAATGCTAATCAAAAATCGGCAGAGTTTGGGGCGAGTAAGCAGGGAGCAGAGAAGATTTATGCCGATTTTAGAACTAAAGCCGGTTTTATGCTGGTTTTCCTGGGCCTTCCTGATCCCTTTAATATTTCAGAGTCCCTAACAGATCGCAGCGATCGATTTTTCAGAAAAAAACTGCGATTTCTGCATAAACCGCATAACCTAATCAATAAATGAGGGCTTGGATTTTTGCAGATTACGGCTTTTTTCACTACGGTAATTTTTGTTTTTTACATGTGGCAGTATGCTGCGTTTAAAATTCGGTTGTTTAGTTCTGCAAAAATTTTTGCGGGTATTTTTCTTGAAAAACGCGATATTTCAAATGTATTCAAATTTTATGATTATCTGCATTATGGATACAAAACGCGTCAATCCATCATTTCTCCCGTCTACCTACTTGCTAATTGCCGATCCAACAGTCAGTCAGTCTTCCTAGTTCTGTCTCTGGGTTATGGGGGGAAAGAAACGAGGTCGCGGCTGGCTGCATTTCCTCGAAGGATCGATCCGCGCACAGACTGTCTACTAGTCCCTTTTCTTTCTTTCTACCTATTTTCTGTCTTCCAGCTTCAATACCCTGACTTTAAACACCAAATAAAAATGCTATTCTTACCTCCGGAAGATCCGGCCGAAATTTCGGCCACCGAGGCCCAGTTTCGAAAGATATTGACGGTAATTCACAGGTGGGTTTTCTATAAAAATCGTGTTTCCTCAAGAATCCCTGCTCTTTTTATAGATTCACATGGGCTGTATTTTTGTCCTGGCAAATTAACGATTTCCTCTACAGTCCATTATGGATGCACGGATATGTTTGGTGGGTGATTTCATTGCGTAATCGATTAGATTTTGGTTTTGTAGGTGCCTAAACCTCCCCGTTGACACTAATATGGCCGAGATATCTGCTGGACCGTTAGGTATCTTACTTTCTGGTAGTAAAAAGGGGTAACAACTATAGAATTACATATTACATTTATCAAACCCTATTTTTTTTAGTAATCCAACAGCTCCGAGCCGTAGGTGAATACGAGCGGATACTCCATGACGTTTTGAAGGTTATTTCGGTTGCCATGATGCTATTGTAAGTCCTATTCTCTTCTTCTATTTTTATCGAGATTTCCAGCTGCTCTGGGTTTTACACAAAACCCCAAACCGTGAAGAAATTATGGAATTTGAGCTGTGCTGTTGGATTAGTAAGTCAAAAACTTTTAAAACCCGATTTTACAAAAATTTTGCGGCATTTTTTGCAAAAAGCCTTTACCGCATCGCATCGTATTTTTCACGCAAAAACAATTAGTTTTAATTCCTTATAAAAATTTTTATTCTATAAAAATTATTTAATTTTTGCAAAAATGCTGAATTTTTCCTACCATATTATCTACAGCAATTTGTAAATCTTCAATTCATTATTTTATATTTTTCCTAATCCAGGTAATCTTCTTCGTGCGTTCCCTCCAAATGCAACAGCGTCTATTCCCTTCCCTGCACGAGGCATTCTCCACCCAGGCCGCATTTTTCATCATTGGCGTCGTTTTGACGATACAGGCTAAGGTGGGGTCCACTAATTTTCGGCACCTATGGGTTTAATTGGGGAAATGGCTGCCAGTTTACCATATAAACTTGTCAAAAACATAAAGCATAATTTTAGGATCGTTTCCCAGCTGTAAAACTCGAGAAACCGGATGAATTGGCTGTCGAAGAAAAAGTTGAAGGTATCTTAAAATTTTGACATGAAAAACTTATTTTTTTTAGAAATTGCTTCACTGGACGACAGTAAAGATATTGATGATCTCATCAACAATAATAATAACAATAATAAGGATACGGTAGCCGATTTGAATTCTCAAAGTGAGCCCCGGCTAAAAGCTGAATAATCCGATATTTCTGTATTTTTTACGAATTTTCAAATGTCTTTCCGGTATTACACGGGCTGTATAAAGGATGTAATAGTATAAAGTATTTATTCGAAAACTCTAATTGGCACAAAGTACGAAGATATTTGGAGAATTATTGCGTTGTGAGGAGCAATGAGGGAAATGTGTGATATCACTTGAGTGGAAGGGTACCCGCTATAGCTATAGATATCAATGGGGATGAGGGGGGAGGGGAATCTCGATTATTACGGGATTATAAACGTCACAATAATTCAAATTGGTCAAAATGGTATTCAATAAAGATTATAAAAAACATAGAAAGGCATTAGAGGCAAGCGGGGGCTTAAAAATAGGGATTTTTGAGAAAACGGCATCACTGGAAAATGCTGGGAATCGATTTGGTGTTGGATTCGTTTCGCAAGTTTGCAAACTGCATTAGGCTAAATAGATTTACAGTAAATATTGGAGGTTAATTTTGAGTAAACTGCCAGCAAAACCTGCAAAAACGGCATAACTTCAAAATATCGGAAAATCGAATTTTACGTGTCTTCAATGGTCAGCTGCAACCTGCATAACACAAAATCGTTAGAGAAAAAATTATGGTGGCAATTTGGAAACCTTATATCGACAATTAGAACACTGTGAAAAACGGCAAAACGCAATATTCAGCGCAAAACAGATCATTATGGCAATTTCGTGACCTCCAATAGCCAGTTAGTAAGTATCAAAACGGCATAACCCAAAAACGTTTCAAAATCAAATTTCCACGCACTTTTTGATACTTTTAGGGTCAGTTTACATAGTGGTCTCGACGATATGCTTCTTGGTAGGATGGGGACTTGTAGAAACCTGTGGAAGGGGATCTCTCCTTTGGGGGGCATGCAGATCGACAAGTGATCTGGTGGGAGGACCCATTTGGGTGACGGGGATACCGTATCCTTGCGAGCGTCCGGTACCCAGATTCTGGCCCACACTAGTCCTTGGAGGAACTAGAGGTCTAGCTGGTGCTGGCCGATGGCTTGGAAGGGTCGTCTCGATTGGGGGGATGGCGGGGATTTGTGGTAGCGGGTTGTACAGGGCTGGGTTTGACCTGAAATTTTGGCATTAGATAAACTGTCGGTCAGTGTATCAGTTTTTCCTAATGAAAAATTAAAAAGCAATTTTCCCAGACGAACATTTGGATTTTTTCAACGGCGTAACTTACAAAAATCTCAAAACTGATTTTTCTCGGCGAAAAAATCCTTTTCTGAAAAACTCCATAACTTAAAAATTATATGAATTGCTAAAATCTCTGTCATTCTATTGCTTGATATTTGTAAATATTTTAATAGATTTTTATAAACAAGAAGACGATTACTCAAAAACTGCATAACCAACCTCGACATCAACGGACTATTCCTCGCATATCGCTGGCTATTCCGAGCCTGCGTAAATCTGGGCCCGGTTTCTTCTACTCTGGGTGGTGGGCGATGTCTAGAGGTGGCCATCGGCTGTCTATCCCCCACCAGCGGTCTCTGCATTGCGTCGCTCACTTCGCTCCTGAAATTACGGGGTATGCGGGTTATGCCGTGTTTTGGAAAACGCTAATTTTTCCCCAGATTTTTGGTGTATTTTGTAGTATGGACTCCAGCTAGCCTATAAAACATATCAGGACCTCAGTTAAGGTACAATTTTAGCATTTGGTCGGCCAGATTATACAGGTTATGCAGGTTATGCAGTTTTTTAAGAAAAAGCCTAGTTATCCGCATTTTTGTATATTTTGTAGTTTGTACCCCAGAAGGCCCATAAAACGTACCAGGACCCCTCGGTCAGCGTAGAATCCCGATCCCCGGTCGGACATGTAGAACAGCTCGATGGCGTCGTGGCTTCGGAAGAAGAGGCGGTTGTATATGAAGTGTCATGTATCGATTGGGCCGTTGAGCGGCTCTAAAGGTATCGATTTTATAAATCGTTCGACATATAGTTGATTTTTCGACAGTCTGCACCCCAGAATACAAACTACAACTAACAACAACCACCTACCTTGCCTGGCTGGAAAGAGGTGCACTGCGTAGCCCCATCAGAATATGG
Organism: Mesorhabditis spiculigera; assembly: GCA_958295435.1. Classification (NCBI taxonomy): domain Eukaryota; kingdom Metazoa; phylum Nematoda; class Chromadorea; order Rhabditida; family Rhabditidae; genus Mesorhabditis; species Mesorhabditis spiculigera. The sequence continues at coordinate 248,854 of CATQJA010000158.1, forward strand.
ATTCGGGGTCAAGTTGACGAGACTCCTTTGCCGGGGTGGATCTCGGCTACCGTAGTACGTCTCAGATTGGGTGTAGTCTGTGGGCCGGGTCGAGCTTCTCGTACGGGTTGTGCGAGATTGGGTTGGAGTGGTGCCAGTTCCGGTACGAGAGGAGTAACTGGAAAGAGAGTGTAAGGAGAGAGAGCGAGTGAGAGAGAGTCAAAGAATTTTCCGAAAAAAAACGCCGGCGAATCCCGTGGCCAAGTGGTTAGCGTTCCAATCTGCCAAACTAACGACCCGCGGCAATTTTTTTACTTTTTGCTCGGAACTTTTAGAAACGAGCAATCTGGCAGCCAGAAAAAGACAGATAGACAGGCAACGACAAAATTCCGGAATTACAACTTACAAAGCGCTCGTCGTCTCGTAGGTATTAGTAGAGGCGGTTGGTGAATCAGCTCCCTGACTTCTAAACCATTTTTTACATATATTCTTTTTTTCTACCTTACCTCTTTGAATAATAATTCGAAGTGCCATAAGCGTGTAATGGGGAAGCGGATATACTCCCCAACGCACTTTCGTGGGTCGGCCCTTGCGAAGAACCATAAGCCGATTGGAAGCGCATTTTCTTCTTTCTTTAATTCAAATTATTAGCAGCAGTTTGTAGCCTGCCTGTCAGTTAACACGATACACGAGTTATTTTTCTTAGCTGTCAGTCAGGCAAGCTAGCAGAGACCATTTGTACCCCTCAAAACTCACTTCTCCAGATCCATACTGGCCCTCATGATATTCTTGCGTACGATGGCTTCCTCTGTACGCCGCTTTGATTTGAGGCACCAACAACAGCCCAGAAGGATCAGGAATACGATGGCAACAACGGCAAGAACGACGAAAAGCACGACTTCACGACGCCAGAGCGGAGGCTCTTTGTAGGCGAGGATGCCTGAAAATTTGGTATAGTGCGACTGGTACTGTAATTAGCGTAAGTTTGATATTTCAAACGTTTTTCATAAGCTTACTGCCTGGTAATTTATGTAGAAGAAGATCAAATAAGTTTTAAGCCCCCATAATTTTCAAAAAAAAGGTGTCTGCGAAGTGTTGGAAATGGATCGATGCCCACCTTTCTCACAAACGAATGGCCGCAACGCTTGACAGTTGTCATATTGTGTCCTGCTCGTCCTTGTCGAGAGATATCCACACTGTGGCCAGGAAAATGAGGCCGATCCGACCCAGATATGTATGTCGTCGCGGGTCTGAAAATCGTGATTGGGAATGATCAGTTAAAAACCGCCTACCGGAAGTATCAATCTAGAAACTGTCCTAAGATATAAAGATTGTAGTTTAGAGCCCAGTGAGCCGATCCCGGACGCAAAAACACTGCACGCGCTTTATAAAGGACCTTTGAAGCCAAAAAAATGTTAGTGGCGGTTGCGCAAAAACTGCATAACCCGGTTTTCACTAGAAAAGCATCTAGATGCCGAATGTTGTAGGTTCATATTCAGAAAAAAAAACAATAAAAGCTAAGGAAATTGGCCCCGCGCCTTTTAAAGGCACTTGGAAGCGGAAAATCTTCAGTTAGCCCGCAACAAAAGCGTTGAAACCGGCATAACCTAATTTTGGCTAGGAAATAATTCCTCAGTGGTCTAAGTTGTAGTTTGTGCTCCAGAAAGGACAGCCTAGCTATGGAAAATTATTCCCGCTCCTTTTAAAGGTACTTGGAAGCCGGAGAACCTAACGTACCCTGAGCCAAGGTGTCGTCTGTTCCAACTCTGTCAGCCCTCTTCTCTCCATCATATCTATCCTCTCGGCCATTTCCTTTTGTCTCGGATCATCATCACTGAGATACAATAGGAAGGCTCCCAATTCTTCACAATATTCCACAGCTCTCTCGTATGTTGCTGCTCCTCCCACGTACAGGTAGCAACTCTTGTATTCCTCCTTTCCCACCTGAAATGTGAGAATTAACGATATACAGTGAGACGTTTGCCAGATAAGAAAAGGTGAAACTTAAAGGCTATCTAAGGCATGGGTTTTTAGGCTGTTATTTTCTTAAATTTTTCCGCGAAGCGCGACGGCTGAGCCGCTAATAGGTGGAATCGCTTACGTAATTAAAAAGCGGCGCGCGCCTTGCGTGCCGCGGCAGCAAAAATTTAAAAACCTGGGATTTTTTCTATCGGTTTTCTATGGATTTTGTCAGACGCACGACACGCAACGCGCACGTAGCGCCACGACCATAAGGCGGCCGTAATTGATTACGCCATGAAGTTACGGACGCTCGCGTTGCGTACCGCGATGCGGAAAGATGGCTACTGAATAAGTTGGCTATGGATTTCAATAGGTTTTCGCGTTCGTCCGTCACGCGACGCGCACGCTGTCCAACAGTCGTTCTGCGGCGTAATCGATTACGCAATGGAAAAACGGGGGGATCGACGAAAAATCCATATCCCTGTTTTGTCTAGCCCTTTTAAAAAACATACCTGGAACCAGCCCGCTCTGCAATCCCCTTCGATGAGAGAAGTATTCGATTCGAGTACGGGAGTGTACTCTACACGTATGAGATACGGTAGATCAGCCCCATCCCTTATCCGTCCAGCAGCTACCGATTCTGTTGATGGCCATCCCCAATAGTTCTCCTTTGCATCCACTGCTCCAATATCCCAATTTGTCCGATTTGAGGTGGTCAGGTCGAGCTCGTTCGCCGGGTTGTTGAACACGTTTTCCTGAAAACAAACGGATGTGGCTTTATGTAGGCTGACAGGCAGTTGGCAGAATTTTATAAGCAATAAATTTTCGAGTTGCAAACTGGCGCAGTGGCTAACAACGTAGACTGTCGTGCGGTGGATCCGGGTTCAATTCCTTCCGAGGCTATTTTAGGTTTTTGACAAAATTTTAAGGAATTCCGATAAATTGTCAGTAACTAAGTATACCCTTCAAAAATCAGCTTTTAAAAACGCCCCTCTGTGGTCTAGTGGCTAAAGGTCTAGGCTGTCAATCGGAGAGGCCGGGTTCGATTGCCGCCATTCCCATAAAGCTTCAATTTTTCTCAAAAAATGTTTGAATAGCTATACTGACTACCAGCCTAAATACAACCTTCTTTAAAACATCAATTTTCTATTTTCAGACCTTAAAACCTACCAAGAAGTGCTGCCTGGAACTGCCGGCATATATCGTACTACGATATCTATCCGTGTTCTGATCGACATGCGTCCACCAATCAAACGAAACTCCCTCTTGACGGACCACCGGGTAGGAGACCTAAAAATATATCAAAAACTACAAACTGCAAATTCTGTGACCCACCTGTCTCTTTGGCCTTTTGTATAAATTGAATTCGTCCATCCAGCCCAATTCATGGCCATATCGTTGGATATATTGATGGCCATGACCGAGGGCATGATTGAATTCCAAATTGTTCCGCAAAAAGAGGTGCGGCTCCGAGTTTCCCTTCGATTTTGCGGTGCGGATGTCAAGCTGAAAATTCGGGGGGAAATAAGAACAGCATAACTTTATTTTGTATTTTGTAGCTTAAACTTTTCTTGAAAACTGTCAATTGGCTGTCAAAAAAAGGAACTGAATAAATTTAAAATGTATTCTGCAGTCAAAGTTTGAGTTTAATCGATTAATTGTCGACCGAAACCACGTCTTTCACAAAAAAAAAGTTAAAATTATCGAATTCAAAACCCCACAAAGCGTTATTTTGTAGTTTTTAGCTTAATTTTCAATTATAAAATTTCAATTGACGGCTAAAAGAGCGAACTGCATTAATTTAATTTGTATTTTGTAGCCTAAATCCGCATTTTTCTCTATTTAGTGAAGCAGGGTATTTTAAGACCAGCATAACTTGTTCTCATAGTTTGTAGTCTAATTTTTTGTTGAAAACTACGAGGTGGCAACCAAAATATAAATTTCAGGTGAAAACAGTTAATTTATCAAATCCCGGTCTCCAAAATACCGTGAAACCTACCGTATGTAGCCCGGTGTTATTCGTGATGGTATTCCTCGTCATATTCACAATCACATCCACCGCATAGACCGTATCGTGGTAGAAGGCATAGTTGTGAGAAATCACGTTGTTTACCATCGTCACTTTCTGAATTGGGTGGTAGACTACAAAGTACACCTCTTGACGCGTACCTGGAATCCGTTGCCCTTCAGCTCGATGACAGAACTGTTCGTGTTGAAGGAGAAGAGATTGGCCTTGATGACGGCATTCAGACGAGCCATCGCTGTTTCCGAGATCGAATCGATCAGAATACCGCCCCTGAAAATTATATCGTTTTTGGAGTTTATGCAGTTTTCGATTTTTCCGAAGTTTTTCGCGTTTTCGGGTTTCAAAAATTTCCAAAAAACCCTGCTAGTCAGTCTGCCAGTCAAGCTATAAAAACAGTAAAAAAATCCCTCCTTAAAAAGTTATGTAGTTTTTATTTCGGGTTATGCAGTTTTTTGGAAAAGTTATGCAGGTTTTGATTTTCCTCGAATTTCGGGCTTTTTGTTGGCGAAAAATTCTCAAATAATCTCTGCTAGCCAGTCTGGCAGTCAAACCATCCAAAAACGTAACAAAACGTACCGATTATGCGCCAACGAATTGGCCCGAAACAGTAGCAGTTGCGTATTGTGGAGGTAGAAAGAGGCCGCGTGCATTGTGGTCGAGATATTGCCATACAAATGGATACCGTTGCGGAACATTGAGCATTCTTCTGAAAACAAGAGAAAAATGTAGTTTGGCGGACAGATAGACAAACTGACAGACAAACAGAGAAATGGAAAAATTGGAAAAGTAAATTTGAGGTCAAACAGAAGATCGCGAGAAGTGACTAATTTGGAAGACATACATACAGATTTCATAGTAGACAACAAGATCGACAGCTAAATTGACATACAGACAGACAGATAAACGTAGAAAATGACAGCTAACGTACCGATGACCACCTTCGGGCTCAATTCGCCAGTATTCTCATATCGAACGCCTCCCCGGTCATTATTGTCCATCCGAGCCGCCGCAATCACCACCTCGCCGACACCGGCTGGAAAATGTAGTTTGTAACTTCAACTCGCCCAGTTGTAGTTTTTACTATATTTTAGACTGTCAATTATTTGTATTTCCTAGTTTGTAGTCTGTCTTAACCGTGTGGGTCGGAAAATGAATGACCAAAATGATAGCTTGAACGCGCATTTTCTAGTTTGTGTTTTGTCTCACATTGTCCCAAAATCGGAATTAGTTAGATTGTAACTTGTAGTTTGCCGTCCAACCAACCATTTTCAGCCGGAGTCGACGCGACAGCCACCTCCGCTATGAAGCCGTAATGCGGATCGGCGGCCGTTCCTCGGAAATGGAGGGCAAGCAGGGAGAAGCTTGGATTGTCGAGTGGTTGAGAGAACGGGGTCGTGTCTAAAATACGCAATTTATACCTATGATACTTTAAATTGATTTTTAAGCGATTTAGATGCCGTTTTTGACGTACTGACCCGGTCAAACAAGGAAAATCCTGTAGATTGTCACTTTCCAGTCTTTTTAAAGTGCCAACTGCTTACCAGGTTGCGGTATCCCATCAATATCTCGGGCATATTTGGCTATTAATGTCCCAAAGAGGGCTGCATACTGTCAGTAGGCTGCAAACTCTGTAGCGCATCGGAACGCCCAAGGTCTGTCGGGGCTGAGTAGAGGTTTACCTGAAATAGAAAGTGTTGTTTCATACATATTTTAAGCCTTTAGAGAGGCTAAGGGAGTACATTGATTTCTATGCTCGAGTGAGGCAACACTGTTACGCTGAAAATGGAAAATATTGATGTATAACCGGTTACGTCAGCAATTTGGAAAATTTCAGAATTCACTAGGACAAAGGTGATTTGTATCCGGTTACGCAATGAAGTTTACAATCTTTATGCTTATCCGGTTACACCAGGAAATAAAAATTTGTGCTTATCCGGTTACGCTATGTAATAAAATCCTATCTTTATCCGGTCACGATAGGAAAAATGTTATTTCCAACTGATTACGGCATGAAATTTAGGCATTTTATGTCTGTCGGATTACGCTGTGTAATAAAATCTCATGTCTATCCAGTTACGCCATTGAAGCTGACCTGCTGGCTTCCCGGTCCCTTTAAAACTCACTTGCAAGAACCTGAAGGTGATATGCTTCCCTCCGGCAGAGAATATCTTGACACAATCCACCGGATGGGCATCATATTTATAGTAGAGAAGAAGACGGCCCTTGATATCAATCTTCTTTGTGGATGCACACATGTCAACTAGCCCTCTAGCGAAATAGGGAAGAGATTGAGGGGCAGTGGGAGGGTCTGAAAGAGGGGATAAATGATTACGATATGAAAAGAGGGACTAACCTCCATTATTGGCTTGTAGATTGGCAGTGAGGATAGAGATACCACGACCATTGTTGTCTGTCGTTACTTGACTAGGAGGACGTTGCCGGATGGGTTTATGATCTGACGGAGGGTGATAGAGAGAGCAGGGAAGAGCGAGAGAGAGAGAGAGAAATATCGATAACAAGTAAATTGAATTTGCCGAAAAACTGGCCAGAAGCCCGTGGTAAAGTGGTCAACGCGCCGGCCTGCCAATCTGAGGACCCAGGCTCGACTCTCCGCCGCGCTAGCCTTTTTGCTTTTCGCTCCCAACTTTCAGAATTGGGCGTCTGGCAGCCAGGAAGCAAGAGAGAAAGCGAAAGAGAGCGAGAGAGAGAGAAGATTTTTACCTCGATTCCATTCATACTGCTATTTGTCACATTCACCGCCTCGATAAATGGAGAACGATGGAACATCAAAGCGCCCCGCCCTAAATATCAAATTTTGAATTTTTGAACATTTTAAAGGGACCGTGACACTTGCGATCGTTATACTGTCAGTCATTAAAAAATTCTCCAGAAGCAAAATTTTCAAAATCCCAAAAGCGATTTTTACAATTTTCAAAGATTTTAAAGGGGCAGTGACACTTGGGATTACTTAACTGGTTATCAGTTTGTAATTTTAAATTGTATAAAAGCTTATAAATTGGTTGTGAATAATGACAGTACCTGCCATGAGCTATTATGCGCCCTCCCGCCTCCAACGATTTCGACATGTTTCAACACACTCCGTTCCGTTTCTTGACTATCACCATTCTGATCGACCTGATCGTTGGCAAAGACGATACCGCCCCAGGAACCGATGAAATCACTAAAACGGGGGTTTTAAAGGGAGTGTGACAGGAAGATTTCGATCGCGAAAACCTGCTGGAGCTCAAAATCCGATAAAATCACAAAAATTTCGAGTTTAAAGGGATGGTGCCAATTAAGTCCTACCTGTTAACCCTCGTCTCAGGCGCGCAATAGATATAATTGAAGTGTTCATTGTCCATGCATTGCCATTCTGAAGTGTTTCCCGAGAAGCGGAGCGGGCATCTGAAAGAAGAAAAGAACATTTTAAGGACCATTGAAGTCTAGAAATTTTTAAAAATTGCCAAACTGGTACGTGTTCTATGAAAATCTTCAATTTCCCCAAAGATTTGGGCTTTTAAATGGACATTGAAGACTGAATCTTCGAAAAACGGCATAACTCAAAAATAGCGCTAAAAATATGATTCAACTTTGTTAGAAGGTTTTTTTGTTAAGCAGGATGCATCATATGCAGTCTTTCCGGAATTTTGGTGTTTTTAAAGGACCGGCGAAGGCAAAAACGCGAAAACTGCATAACCCCAGTTTTTACCAGAATTTGACTAGCTTTTTCAGGTTTTTAAAGGGCCATTGAAGACATCAACTCACTTATCCATCCTCGGCTCGTCCCCTCTACACTCCCGCGGTTCAGCATATGTCTTCAGAATGCGTATCTTTGGATTCCATTCCCATCTCGGGGTCACCCATTGATACGCATTCTCTGTCGGCCAACCCAATTCACGGCACGCTACCTAAATACAATAAGTTTTATGCGATTACGGTAGTTTGCATGGCAGTTTGTCGATTTTTTGGGTTGAAAATAAAAAATGGCAAAAAGGATAGAATTTTCAAGGAATTACCGTAGCGCCCAGGCCAGTTTGTTATTTTAAAGGAGTAGACAAGGCTAGTCTATAGATTTTTCGACTATATATTTCGAGGTGTTTTTCCGTAACGCGCCGCACGCTGCCTAACCGCCATTAACGTGGCGTAATCGATTAAGCAATTGAATTCCAGGCGCCCGCGCTGTGACAAAATCCATAGGCAAGCCAGAGTCAACCTTCCATGTCCCTTTAAAGGACCAGAAGCCACGGTTTAGCGGCCTATACAAACCTGTGCATTACGCAATGTAAATTGCCGATCACAAAGCGGCACAATCTCTCCACTGGTCGCATTGTAGATCTGGAGAAAGCCGGCTTTTGACGTTTTTGCCCCATCTGTATCCAGGTGCACCGAGAACTTCTGGTAATACGGATCGTAGCGATTGAGTTGAGGGAATGAGGCGTAGACCGGATCGGGGCGGGATCTGAAATGCATTTTGGTAAATCGAATTTGAAAATAATCGAAAATTTGGTATGATAGATCGTTCTACTGGTCGACAATTTGCAGCTTGTAGCCCAGATTGGAAATGTTTGATGCCATTTGACGTTCTGCGAGTCAGACTACAAACTACGATCCCATTTACTTACCTGTCGATAGCCCTCTTATACCGTCCTCTCATCAACCCTCGATTCTCTCCGTATTCTGTTGTGTTGATCGGTTTGAATCTGAAAAATATACTTTAGAGGGTACTTTTATTGTTATAAATTCGCAGGCAAAAAACTAAAACTAAAACTAAACATCAATTTTCAAGAATTTTGAGAGCAAAAATCGATAGAGATCCAGATGATTACGGTAATTTTGTAACTGGCATAATTGACAGTCAGTAAGTAGTTTTTTACATTATCTGGCAGACAATCTAGCTAAAAATTTAATTTCCTCACCTAATCGGTTCCCAGAACGTCGCGTCGGCGATCAGATTGCCGAGAACGAGGATCCGTACATTTGGCCAGATATGCACCTCAACGCCGCTCTCAATTGTGAGTGTGGCCCCGGGCATAATTGTTAAATCGCGAACGATGCGGAATGGCCGTACTGGACGGTTGTACCATGGGGCCGTTGGCCATCTGAAAGAAGGTGATGGATTTTTGAAAAATACATGACTCAAAAGGCGTGGAAATATCCAGTTGGACTACAAACTACAAGAAAATGCTGAGAAATTTTTAATTGGCAATCAGCCAATCGACCTCTATCAGGTCTCTTCAAAATATAGACCCAAATTTTTGAAAACTGCATAACCCAAAAACGCTCGATATTGCAACATTACACAGCTTAGGACGACCGAAACGAGTCACTTAGACTACAAAGTACAAAAAAAAATGCGATAGGTTGGCCTTTTCTTGCCTTGCTGATCCCTTTAAAATACAAAAACTGTCACTCACTGCTCAATCTCGAGCTTTAACGTCTTGTCCTGCCACATTCTCCCCTTCAAATCCAACCCGGAAGGCTCGGGGAATTGCGGGTAGACGAGCTGGCCCTACAAAAATAGGGTTATTAGTTTTAGATAGAAAATGTGTTCAAAATTAAGTGAAAAAAACGTACGATCCTCGGTTTCCACCAGAAACTCATAAACATCTCTTCGGTCGCGAAATAGGGTGAATAATTGGCAACGGTGTAAATGTTCCAATCGTCTAAAAATCGATAAAAATTAGCTAGAAAATTAATAAATTATTCTAGCTTTTAAAGGGGCAGTGACATAAAAAAATCTTCAAAGCAAAATTTGCAGAATGTAAAATTGTCAAATTTTTTACTTTTGAGTTTGGAAAATCCTTGG